>CM023362.1:21902913-21920722 GCA_013282895.1 Eriosoma lanigerum | reverse complement strand
TAAAAATTAAATGTGATGATTTATACTTATTTTTATGAATCGATATCCTTAGCTCGAAATCATACACAATTTTCATTAATTCTATATACGTTTTACATTAATTTTGTGGAACTTTTTTTCGGGTGTGCCGATTAGTATTTTCTAATGCAATATAAATAAATTGAATATTTATTAATTATAATGGTAGCGTATATATTAGTTTTGATCACAGTGTTTCATTTTCATCCCACAATATTGTTCATCATTGAATATAATATATAAATAATTAAAATAATACAAAGTCCAATGTCTATATTTAATAATAATTTAGCAATCGTTAAATTTCGAAATTGAATAATTCATATATAACATTTGTATCTAAATATGTTGACTTTAGACTATTTGAAGATAGTTATTGTTATTTTAAATAAAATTTAACTCTATAACGTATTGCATTTCAAATATTATTACAAATCAATTGTATTATTTACTTTTATTAAATTTTCATTTCTTTACTAGTTTTCAGAATTTATATTGTCAATGCTATAAACCGCTAATAAATACTGTAAAATACATTAAATAATGTTACAACATAAGTTTAAAGATTAAAGAAGCATATAATTTGAGTCTATACGCTGTAAAAGAAACTAAAACAATAACCAAAAAAATATAATATAAAACAAACTAAACAAGATGGTGTATATTAGTATTCATTTTATGGGATACATTTAAATATATATATATAGGTATTTATATTTTATTTAAATTGTTTAAATTAAATATTTGATGTATAGTTACTTAAAAAACAACGTTTAGTCTTGGAGTTTGGATTATTTTGTCAATTGTTTCTAAATTATTACCTAAATAATAAGGTAATAATAATTCTAATAATTAAAATAATAGTTAATAATTAATAATAGTAAATAATAATTCTAAATTATAAGTTATTTTTAATTCATGTATAACTCAAAACATGTATTCAGGAGAATTATAATTATCTTTCTTATGTTAAGGTAAATGTGTAATTGAGAATATTCACAATATAATTTCCGTAGTAAACATTATATGATATTGGATTATTAAGAAAATGGATTATTCAATTTCACAAAGTTTTAACATAACTTGCTTTAATATTTCAAATTTGAATATACAAATTTCTAAAAGTATAAAAAAACAATATTACTTATCCGTTATGTCGACCATAATTATATATGCGTATATTATGATTTATATATGAATAATTATTATTTATCTGTACCGCTCGGTTTTTATAGTATAAAATTATACATTTGAAACGATTGCTAAATTATTATTAAACGTAGAAATTGGGCTTTGTATTATTTTAATTAAACCGAATATACAGGTGTGTCATGGGTATATAAATTATAACGATAATTTCTGTATTTTGGACCACAATGAAAATCGCGATTCGATATAATCAATAAGTATTCAACGGACGTCGGTCAATGTTTTGCGGGGGACAATAGCAAGAATACCCAATTGCGGACACGCGTATTGTTTGTGCGTTCCAGTGTGACAGACAGCTAGCAAATTTTATAAAATACTTACCGAACCAGAAAGGATATTATAATTTCTCTTGTATGACCTCTTTGACCATGTACCATCAGCCACAACGGTAATAAGTGGTATTCCATCTTCGTTGACATTATTATCTTCTATGATATGTTTGGCCTCTTCTTTGCCTGCTTCATTCATCGCATCCAAAGCTAATTCCTCAGTATGTTTAAGTATCTCATTGTGTAATTTTTGATACGTTGGATTGGACATATTATACATATTTAAAATGGCTGAATATGTATCTAACTGCGAATAACCATGCACCGTGCATATAGTTGCAGAAACCATTGAATTAATATCCATAGAGTTGTTGGACAGATTTTCAGAATAAATATTTTCTTTCGTGCCGCATATCTTACAAGAGAAACAAAATGTACTAATAAGTCCTTTTCTTATTTCATTTATAAATATTAAATCACAAAATGTACAGTCAAACCCCATATGATTTATGGACTGAATTGATTAAAAAATATGTCTTATATTGACAATTCTTCTTCCTTCTAATTTCTCAAATGTGTTATTGATTTTTCATCAATTGATGTATTTTGTATTTGATTTGATATTAACTTATTGTTAATTGGTTAATTGGTGTAGAAGTAAAAAGCAATTGATTTTGAGATGCACCGTTTTGTATGTATGTAGATTTAAGATTTGAATCTAGTGTAGGCGGTAAAGGAGGCATAGTAAATTAATAAACAATATTGTTCTCAAATAATTAGATTTTTTCTAAATTTCGATTAAATGTATTTTTATAATTTTATTTATGTTTTTAATATTATAGTTTAATTATTTAATTATTTATTAATTTATTATAAAATATAAATTTAGTTTGTAAAATACAATTCAAATTGTTATTATCGAAATTGCATCACCTAATAATTTATTGTATTTAAAATTCTAATTTAAATATATGACAGGTATCTACGAATTAGGAATGTGAATGTGTGATAATTACGAAAAAACAATAATATATATTTAATAATAATATAATATATTTATAATAAAAATATTATAATCGAGGTTGATCAGTGAAAAAATCGATCATTGAAAATTAATTAAAAATAAAATATAATCTAGTACATAATATGGATTATCATTGATTATAAATACTATTAATTAACATATTACGTTCTCTTTTTACATATCGATGCACTATCAATAGTTTAGCCCTTCTGTTGAGCGGACAACATTTTGGTGATCGAGGCGATTCGATATTCGGATGTTTCTTTGTATGTTTCACATAATAAAATAATATGTGTTATTAAAGCAATTCTCGGAATTTTTAAACTACCTATTGACAGAAGAAAATTAATACATCCAAAATTATATTATATTTTTATACCCGATGTTGACGATCTTGTTGATTTTTCGGACCAACTGGATTGTAAAACGATGTACATTAATCATACACCCTTGGTCCTCCTGGCGTTTATTAATGAAGAGTTTCATTGATATGGTCGCCGACTATGCTCGAGCACTCCACGTTTGTGGAGTTTGTGTTTGTATTTTCCAAAGATTATTATTATAAAATTTTTTATAATTTTTTTTAAATTCATAAAATAAATTATAACAGTTATAAAAATTGTATTGTTATTATAATAATAATAAACACATCGTAATTGAATCAATAATGTTTAAAATATAAAATACATATATACGAATTATATACAAATATAGTGTAAACATATTGTTGAATTATAATAAGTTACAGATTTCATAAATATATATTATTAATTCTTTCTATACTAAATACGTAAATAGTGTTACGTTACATAGGTACATATGTAATGTGTATAGTGTGTGCTATAGTATATAATACATATTATTCTAATAATAGGAATATAATATTATGATAGTAATATTAAGCTATTTTATAAAATCTAGATAATCATAAGGTTACCATATTAATACCATAATGGGACAATAGGTCTGATCTTTTTATATTTCAAATTCGTATTTAATTTTTTGTTTTAAAAGCCTAAAATTACTATTTCAAGAATAAATAATTGTCCGATTACCACTAATAGAGAATGCGTTAGGTAAAAAATTTAATCAATCTTCTCGGTACTTTTTTGGTTGATTTTGGAAATGTTCAATTTTATTGCGGGAAAGGGAGGAAGTTACAAATTCTAATTTTTACGTTGCAAATTGGTTCAAATAAGTTGCAATATATTGGCATAGGTTTGGAATCGATAGCACAAAGTGGCGATGCTGCGTGAAATAGATACTCCTAATCGAAAATCAATTAAAAAAAAAAAATAAAAATCACCAACTCACTGTATTAAATGTGATTAAATGTAATTTATCCCTCAAAATAACCGGCCTTATATGACAGCGTCCTGCAACGCCCACGACACCGATAATATTTTCGATATTTTCGTGCATCGTTGTTATGACAGTGGTCGATGCGTTGCAATGGCGTAACAGGGTAAAAAAATAAGGGAAGTATAATTTTTCTTGAAGTCAATCATATAAAATATAGCACTCTGTCTCTTTTTGCCACCCAAGGCTTTATACAGGTCTATACAGCCTAAGCGGTAATACACCTTTGCATATAATTATTTGCTATTGTGTTTATTAGCTTATTAGTTATTACTATTATTTCATTTATAATTGAACGCGAATGAGTATAAAAATCAAGAAATAATTAAAAATAAAAATTAATATTATACAGAAACTAATTTAGAGATTATTAATGATTAATAAAAATATACTTAATAGCAAGAGGAGAGCAAAGTGAATTATGACTCCCCTATTTATTTATTTTTTCAAATGCACTGCAAATGAAGTTGTGAGTTACTAACATCATTTTAATATCAAACAAAATACGCTTGATCGGAGTAAAACTTGGCTAGCTTCAATTTTCGCTCTTCCTATAAAAATAATTAAATCATTTTATCGGAAAAATAAAATAAAATATACCTAATATAGTAACACCTACGTACACGCGTTATTTTTATATTTTATTCATTAAACAATGCGTAATATATTATTACCTAGAAAAAAATTACTGTTATTATATTGAGAAGAGGATTAAAAATGTTATAGTACTTAATTAAAAGTGTATTAATAATATAATATAACATATTACATATTGTGAATTTGTGATATTATGATTGTATAAAATTATAATAATATTTAAATGATAATAAACTATTATTAGTTTACGTTTGCGTATTTTTTTCAAAGAAAACAAAATTCAAAGTAAAATATAGTAATGTTGTAATTTATACCAAAATCGAGTTAAGAATAAACTTAATTTTGTCATTAATAACTAAAATATAGCCTATAGGTATGTGCATAGGCGCACGTTGGAGAGTACTTGAGAGTGATTAGTACTCCTAAGTTCTAAATAAGCACTACTAATATTAAAGGTAATCGGAGCCGGAGACATCCCCCCTAAATTATTTATTCATCATTAAGGACCCTTTCAAAAAAAAATTGATATAAATTGATATACATTTTTTTACCATATATTTGAGTATATAAATAGAAAAAAATGCAGTTGTAAAATATACTCTCAATATTGTTTAACGCTCCCGGCCCGTACAGGCATAATAAGTAAATAATAGATAAGGAGACGTGGTCCCCAATAATATTTCATATTAAGCCGATATAATCATATAGGATATAGATAAAAATACAATATAATATTTGCATAATAGATCACTTATATTTTAAATTAGAAAATAATTATAAAGAAAAAATATATGGTAAAATAGTAAAAATATTATTTATGCAATATACTCAAAAAGTCAAATTAAACATTAAATAATAATGTAAAATAAATTTATAATTTATAAAATATTTATATTTTTATTATAATTACTTAATGAAAAAAAAAATATATAATTTAGATACTTAAACTAGAATACCATTCTTCTCACAGTTACTGTTAATAATTAAAAAGTCTCAATGAAATAAATAAATTAAATGTCATGATTAATATTTATATCAAAAGTTAATTCTTGTTCAATAAACATAGTTAATAGATACTATGATTGTATAAAATACATTATTACATTTATTAATCATTAAAAAATTGCGACATAGGTTTATTATTAGTTTTCAAAATTAATCCGCACTACATTATAGATATATTTTTATTCTCGACGCAGAATGAATGCGTATTTCGAAAACAATTAACATTTATCATACACCCTGATTCTAATGGCGATTATTAAGAGGACGCCGAAACTTAAATAATATGGATTCATCATAGAACATAATACATAATAATTTTATTGTTTATTTTCTAAATTAATAAGTGTATTTTATTATATTGTTGTATTAACATTTATCCACTAAATCCGTATTTAAAATTTTACCATTTATTTTTAAGTCAAATGAAATCGTATAATATAATACAATAATCTAATCACATATTATAATTACAATATGATTAATATCGTATCTACGATATTATTCCATTCAATAATAGTTAATTAGCCTTTGACCATATTACATAAATATTATCGTTTATAATATTATACAAATAATTAAGTAACAGAAACTCATGTTTAAGTGCACAGCCGTAGTTAACTACAATGTTTTCATTCACGTTTGATGAGTATAATATATTTATATTATATAAGAACGACGTTACACACTAGATTTTCATCGAAAAAATCACTATGCGAAAATTAATTATAATGGCTATGGTATTTAATGGTATTTAAGGCATATAAATTTTATACCAGAACAACTTTATTTGTGCCCCAACATATCCCACTTTTTAAAATTTATAATAGTTAAAAAGTTATTAATTTTTTTTAAATTGGGTTTTTATCTTTTTTATAATTATATAACAATTAAAGTATTTGTGTTGTCAAAAAAGCGGGAAAGTTGATTCCGGACGTTTCTTAATGTTTTATTATTTTCAAGATTTAAATGCATTGAAATTGATATTGCATTGATATTGAATTTGAAAATAGGCTTTGTGCAAAACTCAATACACAAAATATAATATACTAATTAATCGTTCCAAACTTTTACCACGTATGTAAATCGCCTATGAGATCATTAAAAAAAAAAAACGCTTCAAAGTTGTATAAGTTTTCATGAAAAATCTAAAACCAATTTCGTCAAATCATGATTTCTATAACCAATACATTCTTCGCTTCGCTCAGAATCTAAAAATATATAAGCATTTAAAATCTTAGAATCATTTTGAATAATTCTGTACTTTGTTTATTTGAAATTGTTCACCACATATGTTTATTTTTCTATTCACAAATGGTAAAATTCTTTCGTTATTTAACCTATCTAAATTTTTAAAATCATTATGATCCTCAGTATTCACATTTATTTATTGGATTATGTCAAAATGATCCAAGTTCAGTCAATGGAAAATTTGTTATAATATTATTGTTTATTAATCATAATTGTATTACGCGGCGCACGTGCGCACGCACACGCACATATCCGAACTTTTATTTTTAGCGTTAACATATTATCTGGTTTCGTGAATTTTAATTAGTTGTTTATACATTATAATATTATTGTGAATTATATAATCGCGTAAAGGCAAACGCTCGCTATCGTTACTGTCGTCGCGGAAATATTGTTGTGTGAAAACCGTCGTGTGTAAAAACCATCGTACGTTCTGTGTCGCAGACGAGTTTTAATTAATTATACTATTTTTTTCTTTCGTGTACCAGTTTTTCACTGTTTCGTCTGTAAGTACTATACCTATTTGTCTAATAATATTTGTGCTCCAATAGCCAAATTATTACTTAGTTACTGTCGGCGCTAATCGCCTACATTATTGTTACAATTGTTTTTTTAATTATTTAATTTTATTTATTTATGTTTAGGCGCTAATCGCCAAGCATTTTTATAGTTCAAGGTGCTAATTACAGTGATTTTTTTTCAATAATTCAATGGAGGAAGGTTTCCAAAATTTTAGAAGAATACATTGATCTAAAAATAATGAAAACAAATTATATATTTACTTATTGTAGATATACAATATTCATCGCAACCTAACCTAACCTTTCATTTGACAAAATGAGGTCCAATATCACCACATCTTCTTACCGCATTTACGATCTTACGATGCACAATCTATACGATGGCGCCGAAGTCTATAATTATATGTAGGGCGAATATACTTAAGATACCATTATCAACTACCAATTTCATAGGTAATTTTTTTTTTTATTAATTATTACATTATTTATCATTTATTAACATTAAAATAATTACAATATTTAATACTAAACATCCACATCGATTTTTATATGGCAATTGCCAATAAATCCTTATAGTAAAGGGGGCATAATAAATTAATAAACAATATTGCTCTCAAATAATTAGATTTTTCTAAATTTCGTTTAAATGTACTTATATAATTTTATTTTTGTTTTTAATATTATAGTTTAATTATTTAATTATTTATTAATTTATTATAAAATATAAATATAGTTTGTATAATACAATTCAAATTAATAATCTATTGTATTTAAAATTCTAATTTAAATATATGACAGGTATCTACAAATTAGGAATTTGAATGTGTAATAACTATAAAAAAAAACACAATAATATATATTTGGTAATAATGTAATTTATTTATAATAAAAATATTATGATCGAGGTTGATCAGTGAAAAAATCTATCATTAAAAATTAATTAAAAATAAAATATAATCTAGCACATAATATGGATTATCATTGAGTATAAATAATATTTATTAACATATAGTATTATGTTCTCTTTTTACATATTGATGCACTATTAATAGTTTCGACTTTCTGTTGAGCGAACAACAAATTTTAGTGACCGAGGAGGTTCGATATTCGGATGTTTCTCTGCATACTTCACATAATAAAATAGGTATTATGTGTTATTAAAGCAATCCTTGTAATTTTTTAACTACCTATTGACAGAAAAAATTTAATACATCCAAAACTATATTATATTTTTATTCCCGATGTTGACGATCTTGTTGGTTTTAAAATTATACTTTTGCCTCTTCTCGATAAAATTAAAGGGGGCAAATGCGTCCGCTTGTCACCAAAATTACGCCCCTGATGCGTTGTATTTATAGTTTTTACTATAATATTAAATTATCGAAGTCGATAATAACTTACTCTGGCCAGACCGCAGTCCACAATAACATTTATTAGGACTATGAATTTTAAAAAAAGTATTACAGTTGTGATAACGAAAACAAATTTTAATCATGTTTTAGTTTCTATACGGTTATTATTATTTAAATTATTTTACCTAAATGTCTATTAACATATTTAAATTGTAAGCCATTGAAATATAATTTTTCTTGAAGTTAATATATAAAATATAGTACTCTGTCTCTATTTGCCGCCCAATGTTGTATGCAGATCTATACAGCCTAAGCAATTATATGCCATTGCATATTATAACTTACTATTGTGTATATTAGCTTATTAGTTATTACTATTATTTCATTTATAATTGAACGCGAATGAGTATCAAAATCAAGAAATAATTTAAAAATAATTATTATATTATACAGAAACTAATTTAGGGATTAATGGTTAATAAAAATATACTTAATAGCAGGAGGGGAGCAAGGTGAATCACGACTCCCCTATTAATGTAATACAATTATTGTGAACTTGTATTATTACCGATTCAGATTTTGAATTAATTTTATAATATAAATTATTATCTAATTTAATTATTTTATAATGACTTTTAGTAGTTGTATAGTTGAAAATGTTGTAAATAGTATTTTCATTTGTAAAAGTTTTCCATTGTAATTGGTTTAAAACTACATATTTATTTATTTTTTTTTCATATTGCTTTCTATTATTATTATTACTGATAAAGTGTTGTTATTTATATGATATCCGATAGAAATTGTTTTACGATTTTGAGGTTGAATGTAGAATATTGATTTGCATAATGCTGTATTCATAATTATAATATACGTAATATTCTATTTAATTTAACAATTATATTCTTCATGGTATCGTTTTGGCGGATGTTTCATTCTTATTGATCTTCGAACATTTAAATTATTCTTTTTTGGTTGTTGAATATTTTCTAAATAATTTAATAAAAAAGAAACTGTTACTTTAATACGACGTAAATAATTTTCATTCTTACATTTAAAAAACATAATAGATAAATGTACTTAGAAATATTTGTATAAATATTATTATGTAATAAAACTAAGCAGTAAAATTATTATACAGCAAAAATTGTGTTTCTACAAAATTTATATTTTATAATTTTAAGAAAAAAAAACTATTACATATTAAACAGAGGTTATTAAATAAAAATATGAAAATAACTGATTAAAAACATACTTTTAAAAAAAAAAAAAATAGTAAGACTGTAACGTAAGTTCCTTTTATTATAGTTACTATAGTTATTATTATAAATACTAGTTATTATCAGTTACAACTTTAGAATGGTACTAAACATTCTGCCAGAGCTTTCGGCGCCACTGATGGTTATTATTCTTTTTTAAAAATATTTTTAAAGTGATGATGAAAAATGTAAAAATTATAGACACATAGTCAAGTTGACTATTAACTATAAAAATAGCTTATACAACATTATTTACTTACCCTAACCTAAACAGGACCTAAATGATAATGGATTATTATTTTAAAGATCTACAAATTTTACGTCATAGTCCACTAGGCTATGTGTCTACAATTGTATAAATATAATATTTCATGCATTTAGGTGATACTTTCATACCTAAAAAATAAAATATTTATTGTAAAGTATATACTTACGGTAATTATGTAAAAAAAAAATTTAATATATTTGTAATTCCTTCGCTGACTGTGGGGGCACGTTCGACAGATATGAATTCAACACGTCGTACGCTCGATCTAGTTCGTAGTTTCGGTTACTCACTAGAGTCCCGTGTACTTCTTGGTGTATCGCTCTAAGCTGCCTCGTACACGTACCACTTTAATGATCTTGCAGTGATGTATTGGAGCGTATACTCGGAACAATATTTGTATAAAAGTGCGTATACGCAATAAAAATAATAATTTTAAAAATATACGGTAGGTGTACGGCCATAGTATTTTATGATTTATAAATTTGTTGGACATTTAATGACGATAAACGTATATAATTTTAACATTAAGTGTATTTTATTAATGAAAATAAATGTATAATGTATTATGTTTCTATTAATTAATTCATGAATTATATACCTCTACGACTTAAAATTAATACAATTTAAAGCAAAAAAATTTTTATTTAATAAAGTGTAGAGTTCTAGTTATTATTTATTTATAGTTATTAAATATATTTAGTAAGGATAAAAACTAATTATTTGACTAAAAATAAAAAAAAATTATAATGTCATAATAATCATTTCAAGTATTTTTTTCTTTTTTTATGTAATTTTGAGAAAAATATGGCGTATACTCAAGACATTATTTACCAATACATCCTTGTGATCTTGCAACACGCGTGTTGGACTTCGAATCCGATCATTCGGTGACTGTTACGTTGTGGAATGACATATTCTCGTAACGATTACCGTGTATAGTATATACGGTGATTCTAAAAAATCTAGCCGTGGAAATGTACCTATTCACGTGACGATTACCGTATGGTATAAACAAGTTTAAAAAATCATGGTAAAAAAAGAGTCTAAAAATGATCAAATGAAATCAGCGGTAATTCGGTTGTTTGTGACCGGGAACTCCCGCAGAACATTTTCAAAATATGCTAAATATTGTAAAAAGTGCATTTTTTGACGTTACGCGGTAATCGTATTTTCTGTGACCGGGAGTTGCCGGTCAGAAATTTGAAATTACCGTAGTAGAGGTTAAAAATGGGGACACACATAACACATACTACTCATAAATAATATTTTTATTTCTTTACCATATATTTTTAACATATAAATTTTCATTATTAAACATTTTTGTAAATAAGTTCAAAGTTCTATAATTGGCCAAATAATCAACTAATTCTTTCTAAAATTTTATCTATAATGTAGAATACTTATGTTGACACTCAAAAATAGTTTCAAGTGTCAAATAGTTTCAAACCTAATTAGTTATCATGAAATTAAAAAAATTTAAATAATGAAACCGTTATTTTGCTGATTTTCCCCCATTTTTTTGATAGTTTTTCCCCTCCCAATTTTTGAGAAATTCGAAAAATGAGTTAAATAAATTACCAACTATACACAATTTGCTATCGAAAGCATACTTTACTTGTGGTAATCGGACTATTATTTTTACCCGAAAAAGTGTTTTCATGCATAAAAAAAAAAACATCTTTGTAAAACCAATACATTCAATAAAAAATAACAAATACATACAATAAACATTTATACAATAAAATGTAAAATACTTTACAAACGTTTGTATTTTCTAAAGATTATTATTATTAATTTTTTTTTTTAATTCATAAAATAAATTATAACAGTTATGAAAATTGTATTATTATTATTATAATAATAAACATATGATAATGGAATCAATAATGTTAAAATATAAAATACATATACAGTCGAGTAGCGATAATTCGAAAAACTTGACAACTCGATTTTTTTTTTATTCCCCTAGAGATTCTCATAACACTTAATGTTAGTCTTATTATAAGTCTTCTTAACTCGAATATAAAATTGTAATGAATAGCTTAGTGGAAGTATATTATTTATATCTATCAAGTACGCACCCAGGATTTTTGTTTGGGAGGAACTTAAACATTTTCTTTACACACAATAGAAAGCAATTACTACTCATTTTTAAACATTTTTATTATTATTATTACTACCACAAATTACGTAGTATGCTGTATTTAATATTTTCAATAAAATATTATGACCAATCAATTTAAAATTTAATTTTGCTTCGTTTTTTACTCATTTTACAGATTTTTTTACACAAAGTAGTAAGTACGTATTCAACACAACATTCACAACGACAAAATCAAACGGACTGAATTAAACAAACGAAATTTCACGTGACAGATAATCTACAATTATGATAAATATCGTTATTGTAGTTATTTATCAAAATCTATCGCTGTTGACTAGTTCTTAAAATTAAAATACGCTAATACCATTATATCTAAAAATAATTTTCAACAAAATAAGCGCTCGGCGATTGCCACTAACCTTATTACGTATTATTGAACTATTTATATGTATCTAACATAATAATAAAATTTGGAAAAAAATCATTCATTCATCATTTTAATACTATATTTGTGACAATGTGCTATAATAATTTATAATTTAATGTAAAAAATATTTTTTGGGGGGGCCTCATTCCCAAAGCCCCCCCTTGAGTGCGCCACTGATATCTATGATATCGGAGTATCTGGGTATTTTGTAATATTTTGTTTTATCTATTTTAAGATAAAATGAGTAGATAGAAACTGATTATTAGCGCATTTATATATCAAACAGTGATTCCGAAAATGATGAGTTTGAATTAACTTTAGATATGATAACCAAGCAATAGCATCACTACAAACTGTTAGGCAGTTTGTTGAATCCGTCGCAGGTGTGGATACTTCTATATTCGAAGCCATAGGAAAATTAGAAGATTTTTTTAATAAACAGCCGAAAACCCAAAAATTAATTACGAATTATTTTTCTAATATATCTAATAAATAATACATATGTCCATACTTATAATACCATTGGAACTATTTTAGTTTTTGTATGACGTTTATTTACATATATTTATCATAAATTTTTATAATTTTTATATTTTATTATATTTCATTACATAACTCGAAGTTTTAAATTAATTTAAATTTTTTCGAGTTGGGTATCTCGAATAATACGTATCTCGAAGTGTATTTTTATCACCCTTCAATTTCGAGTTATAGCGACTCGGCTGTATTAGGTATACGAATTATATACAAGTATAGTGTAAACATATTGTTGTGTTATAATAAGTTACAGATTTCATAAATTAATATGATTCATTATTCCTATACTAAATACGTAAGTAGTATTACGTTACATAGGTACATATATATTGTGTATAGTGTGTGCTATAGTATATAATACATATTATTCTAATAATAGGAATATAATATTATGATAGTAATATTTAGCTATTTTATAAAATCTAGATAATTATAAGGTTACCATGTTAATAAATATATATATTAGACAATAGGTCTGATCTTTTAAGATTTCGAATTCGTATTTGATTTTTGTGTTTTAAAAGTCTAAAATCACTATTTCATCAATAAATAATGGTCCGATTACCACTAATAGAGAATGCGTTAGGTAAAAAATTAAATCAATCTACTCGGTACTTTTTTAGCTAATTTTAAATATTGGTATAAGTTTGGAATCGATAGCACAAAGTGGCGGTGCCTCACGGACGTGAGCACTCCAGGAAAATATAAAATATAAAATAGAGTAATATTTAATACGTTAGTATAGGTATATATATTACACACAATTATATGTCAAAATTAATTAAATTTATCATTATAATTTCGAAATACACTATTTAATTTTATTTAGATATATAATCTGTGATTGTATTATATCAATTGAAATCAATAATTAAATAGTATTAGTATTAACACTAAACTTTATATGAGGAACTTAATGAAGCTATTAGCAGTTATATTTCTAGCTTAAAAGTTGAATAGTGGAGTTTTTAAAAAACAAGTTGAACTTGGAAAATCAAGAAAGTCTCAGGAAAAATGGCTACCAAAAGTGGTTGTTATATGATCCCGTAAAAGAAAATGCGTTTTGTTCGATATGTAAAACTGCTGATGAAAACAAAATTAATATTGCAGTTTTTTCTGTGACTGATCAAAATTCTAAAAATGCATTTATAGTTGAAAGGTTTTCTGCCTGGAATAAAGCATTAAAATAGTTCAAATCTAACGAAGGTAAGATTATTTAACATACAATTTTTAAATATAAAGTTAAAGGGAATGCATAATCGAGATTAAATAGACTTAAGAGAGAAATAAATTTGTGAGATTTTGAGAAGTCCGATTTTAATTCTGAAAAAAAGTATTAACTTTATTGATTTATCTACTAGGGATCGAATGAAGCGATTTTGTATACGTTTCTTTAACACCAGTGGAAATAAACATGAAAAAATTATTTTATAATTATTTATAATTTTTAAGTTTTAAATATTTTAAGTTTTTAATATTAAAAAAAAAAATGGTTCGATCGATTTCTTATAGTGAACATAATAGATTTAAATATGTAAACAAAAACCCACTTTTTAAATTGTCACAATTGTATTCTGCATCTGACCATTAAAAAAAAAAAAAAAAAAAAAATCATCAACACCAACTCTCTGTATAAAATGTGATCGTAATTAGCACTACTATTTTTCTCTCCAAATAACCGGCCTTGTATGACAGCGTCCCGCGACGCCCACGACACCGATAATATTTTCGACATTTTCGTGCATCGTTGTTATGGCAGTTGTCGACGCGTTGCAGTGGCGTAACAGGGTAAAAAAATAAGAAGGGTGGGTCAAAATAATGTACTCGCCAAAATTGTAATCGTGGTGGGGGGGGATGAAAAATATATTTTTACTTTTACATATACCTTATTTTTTTTGTTTTTACACTACTACACAAGGCACAAGCTTTAAACTCATGGGAATTATTTTTATTTTTATTTAGTTAATACTAATAAGTTTAAAAATCACTGTCAACAATATTTAAACACATTTTTAATTTTTTAGTAATGAACTGTTGACTTAAGGGGGGGGGGGCAAAATTATACTTTTGCCACTTCCCGATAAAATTAAGACGGCAAGTGCCTCCGCTTGCCCCCCACAATTACACCCCAGATGCGTTGTATTTATAGTTTTTACTATAATATTAAATTATCGAAGTCAATAATAACTAAGCCCAGTGCACACGATGTATGTTTTGCTGCTGGATTGCTAGATTGTTATTCTGCGAGTTATTGAATAAGATTTGAATGCAATGACATTATATAGTACCTATCATAATAAAAAACAAATATTTTTCGGTTCATATATCCAAATATTTGTGTATAGGTACTTAGGTTACGATTTTATTTTATGGGTTTAAGCTTGAAATAATTTTACAAAAGCGTAAATGATTTTCATTTAAAAATGATTTCTGAGGGATACACATAGCTATTACTTGCCAATTATTTCTAAAGTTAAAACACATGTAAAATTAGATAAATTTTACTTTGCTTTGATCGTAAAGGTAAACAATAAGAATACATGAATGATAATACATGTATAATGTTATTATATTTACTTAAGTACCTAACTATTATTGTTTTATAAAGTAGGTATTTCAATATACAATAATATCAAAAATTTATTTAGTACCTAATAATATTCTTATAGGAGTGGCAGCCAAATAGTCCATTGTTAGAATTCATATTTATACATTTAGTAGATAAATCAAAATATTATAAATACATACACATATCTAGTTAAAACAGGTTTTTATTTTATAGAAATGAACATTAAAAGAAAAAATATATTCATAGAAGATTTTAACCAAAAAAAGTTTGCCCACAATTTCTATATATACGTGTATTATATGGGTATATAGTTGATATAATATAATCAGAGATTATCGAAATTATAGAGCGGATGGTTTTCAAAATTTTTAAAATTTATGAATTTCAATATCTATATTTTTTGTATTTTAATTTTATAACCATATATTATTTTCTTAGTAGTTTGAAAAAAATATTTATGAAAAGATAAATTTTGGTCGTCTAATATTTTAAATGATTATTTAGACTATTTCAAATCTAAATGTTTAGCATTCATTTAAACACCATTAAATTTTATAAATAATTAATTTAATTAACTATAAAATAATATAAATAATTAAAAAGCCTATCAATGTAAATCATATTTCAATAGATATTTGTGATTGGACCATGACCTAACGGTAACGTATTTGTATTTATAAGATAGCCGATAGGTATTGATTATTATTTATTATTTTATCATCAATTATAAGAACAACAGACAAAGTTCAAAAATATATTGTATTTGCCTGTTACAATCGGTACATTAAAAATTTAAAATAATAACTGAATCGTTTAAAATAAAATGTTATAATATAATTTTTAAATGCTTACTATATAATTACTAAAAATAATAAACAAAATATTTTAATTTTTGCCAAAATAGTTATGTGTGGTTTTCTACATAACTATAAATAAATATTACGAAATATCTAAATACGATATGGAACACACAAATGTAAATTATATCTACTTCAGTAGAGAATTTTTTATTTTGAGAGGGTTTATTTTACTGTAACAATGTAATGAAATACTTAAAAAAAAAATATAAAATATGTAATAAAAAAAAAATGCTAAACAAATTATAAAATATTAAAATTTTTATTATATTGATTATATATCTTAATTTGATATTAAAAAATAATACATTTCTCTCCAGTTACTAATATCAATTATTATCATATAGATAAATAGTCTGTAATTTATACTAATGTAAGTTTAGGTACCTACTATATATAGATATACAAGGGTACAACCTATACAGGGTGATCAATGATTTTTGATATTTATTCGTAATTTATATTTCTATACGTTTAAGAAGATTAATGTCAAATTAGATAAATAATGTTTAGAGATCCAAATTGATAAAATTCTCCTTCGAAAGCGTAAATGCTACGCCAATACCCCACTTGAAAGTATTCAGACATTATTTCGACGCGAAAACAAATAAATTAATAAAACACACAACATTATTATCGTTCTAAAACGGAATCTAAAAACCGATATTCTTATATTATTAACACCAGGACAAATATTGATCATTGTAATATTATCTTATCTATAATAGGAAATGGCCTTAAACCTTCATTAAACCAAATATCCAATTTCCTCTATTATAATAATTTAATATTAAATATTTAACAATGATTAACTAAACAATGACCAAAAAACAAACTATAGGTACGTAATGGTTTCCAATATACGCGGAAACGCACGCACGTGAAACTACATATTTGATAATTTTATTCGATTACCTTTATTTCGATTATAACCTTTATATATACAGTGAGATCGATCACGATGTTTGATAACACTTCATATTTCATTTGAATGACCTAAAATACCTTTAAATAGTATTGAAATAAATTTTTTGGGGGGATACTGAAACAAACTATTTATGAAATTGTCAAATTCTTAACACTTATGGTACGCAATAAAACTTGTGTTTTTTTTAATAGTAACCCCTATTTTTAACATCACATTTGAATTCACTACTGTTTTTTAAGTCGATTTGACATATTACAATAC
>CM023362.1:21867059-21902813 GCA_013282895.1 Eriosoma lanigerum | reverse complement strand
CTTTTGGGTAGAAATAATGGTCCGATTACCACAAGTAGGATATGCTTTCGGTAGAAAATCGTGTCTAGTTGGTACTTTATTTAGCTCATTTTTCGAATTTCTTAAAAGTTTTTCTTTGAGAGGGGAAAAACTACCAAAAAATGGCGGAAAATCGGAAAAATTACGGTTTATGTTATTTAAAATTTTTTTATTTCGTGATAACTTATTAGGTTTTTATCATAATGACTTGAAAATTTTGTCGAAGTATATTCATATACTACTTAATTTTTTTACAAAATATTTTGAAAATCGTGACTGACAATTTATTTTTATAAGCTTCTAAAATTTGAATATTTTTAGTACAATTGAATATTATATATATATTTTTTTGATGTATGAAAACACTTTTTCGAGTAGAAATAATGGTCCGATTACCATAAGTAAGTTATGTTTTCGGTAGCAAATTGCATCTTGTTGGTACTTTATTTAGCTCATTTTTTGAATTACTCAAAAGTTTTTCCTTGAGAGAAGAAAACTATCAAAAATGGCGGAAAATTTCACGAATTTACCAAACTAAGTAATAAATACCTATTTACATCTTATTTTAAGACGTTTGAAAATTAGGTAGATATACAGTTGCGCATTTTTAAGTGTGATATAGGATGTTTTCAATCTTTCCCTCAGAAATCGGTATTTTAAATCTTATAAAGACGTAGAGTTAATACCATAGTTTGTCAATATAGTTTTAAAAAAAATTGAATTTGAATTTACTTATTACATTTAATAAAGATATATTTTGTACTTTTTTTATAATTTTATTATTTTTATTATAATTAATTCATAACATTGTTACAATAAAATAAACTTCCATAAAATAAAAAAATGCCATACTGAAGTAAGTATAATTTACGTTTGTTTATTTTTTATCGTATTTAGATATTAAATAATAAGAGTACTTATGTATTTATAGTTATATATAAAACCATATAGGTAATTATTTTGGCAAAAATTAAATATTTTGTTTTTTATTATTAGTTTTTATTATTATTTACTGTTTATCATTTATTTATATACATTTAAAAATTGCGTTATAATATTTTATTTTAAACAATTCAGTTATAATCTTAAACTTTTAATATACTAGTTGTAACAGGCAAATACAATATATATTTGAACTTTGTCCACTGTCGTTATATTTGATAATAAATAATAATCATACCTATCTCACAAATATAAATACGTTGACACTAATTTTAGTTACAAATAATTTTTGAAATATTATTTACATTGATAGGCTTTTTAATTATATATATATATTATTGATAAAATTTAACGGTATTTAAATGAAAGTTAAATATGTAGATTTGAAATATTCTAAATAATCGTTTAAAATATTACACGACCAAATTTTATCATTTCATAAATATTTTTGTCAAACTACTAAGAAAATAATATAAGGTCACAAAATTAAAATACAAAAAATATAGATATTGAAATTCATAAATTTTAAAAATTTTGAAAACAATTATAATGTACCTATAACTTTATATTTAATAAGATATTAGTTTAAGTCATAAACATAAAAACACAGTTTTTTTGATGTTGTTTTATTTGAGTATTAAAATTAATAAATTTTATTATTTTAATAATTTTCAACGTATTTTCGTGAGCAATTCCTAATTCCTATAGCACCAGAGTCGAATACTTATCATATGTTTAATGCATGTGTAATAATTGACATTTATAAGTAAACTGTAATATACTAATATGTAAGACGAAACATTTTGTCGTCAAAGTTACGGATATCTATTAGAATAATATACAATAATAGTTTTTTATTTCATGCGTAATCGTGCGTGTGCATTTATATCTAAACTGGTTTCTCATACATGTAAATTTGTTTGGACGACACAATGAGTCGTCCAAACAATTAAATTTTAACGTATTATTATCGTTTTTTTCCTCGATTATTTCATAGTGCTGATAATATTATTTTATTATAAATTTGTGACAATTCCTATTCTTTTATACCTTTATCGTTTTTATTTCAACTGTTATTTCTTTCATGTTTTAAGTTGCACTCTGCCTAGTGACCACAAGCCGCCACTGCATGAAACGTATTATTTCTTTATTAAAACGTTCATAAGTATATTGCTTTAGTGCAAAATATAAAAATTATTTTAAAATTAAAATGATGATAGATACCTTACCTATAATTAAATAATTAATGCATCTATATTGTGAATATAGGTATAAAATATTTTATTTTGATCTGAATCATTCACCAATAATATTCTCGATTTAAAAAAAACTTTTTTCGGTTTATTAAAAGTATAACCATTATAATAATCTCAATAATTCAAGAATCGCGAAAATTACAATTCTGAAATATATATTCGTATATTACCTACATGACATTCTTTTCATTCTAGGTTTTTTTTTATATTTTAGATTCTAAGGGGAACGAGGAATGTATTGTTTTTACAATGGTGTTTTTTTTTATGTATGAAAACATTTTATCGGATAACAATTATTGTCCAATTATCACAAGTGGGGTATTTCTTTGGTAGAAAATTTTATCTAGTTGGTATTTTATTAAGTTCATTTTTCGAATTTTTTAAAAGTATTTTCCTAGAAGAAGAAAAACTACCAAAAAATTGTAAAAAATTGGCAAAATTACGATTTTCGTAATTTTTTATTTTTTATTTCGTGATAACTAATTGAGTTTTGATCGTAAGGACTTGAAAATTTATTTGAGTACTAACATTGGTAAAACACAAGTGTGGTAAAATGGAACAGATTAGTTGATAATTTGGCAAAATATAGAGCTATGAATTTTTTGACAAAAAAAAATTAATATTATCTACAATTTTGGGTTTATTGATTTGACAATTTTACAGAAGCCTAATAATATACTACTTAATCATTTTACAAAATATTTTGAAAATCGTGACAGACAATTTTTTTATAGGCTTTTTATTATTTTTTTTTCTGATATATGAAAACATTTTTTCGGATAGAAATAATGGTCTGATTACCACAAATAGGGTATCTTTTCCGTACCGAATTTCATCTAGTTGGTAATTTATTTAGCTCATTTTTTGAATTTTTCAAAAGTTTTTCCTTGAGAAGCTGAAAATTAGTAAAATTATGGTTTCCGTTATTTTAATTTTTTTATTTTTTTATTATTAATTGAGTTTTGATCGTAAGAACTTGAAAAATTTTTTGTGTACTAATATAGATAATATTATGTTTAGTAAAATTTTGAAAAAGATTGATTTGTTTTTTGGCTAAATATAGAGCTTTGAATTTTTTCCAAAAATATTTAATACCACCTGCAATTTTTGATTTAACTGTATGAATTTTTTGTAGAAGCCTACTTTATACTATTTAATCTATTTACAAAATATTTTGAAAATCGTGATTGACAATTTTTATCATGAAATGATAACTCCTTGAATATTGTTCGTAGGGATTTGAAATTTATTTTGCATATTTACATATGTAATATACATTCGTGATAAATTTTGGAATGGATTATCAGTATAATATATTGCAATATATTGAGATTCACTCAGAATCGTATTTTCTCATGCAATATCATTGCATTCAAATCTTAATAATTATAATAAACCACTAATTTCTCCGAGAACCGAAGTACGAAGGAAGAACGTCCACAATCGGCCTTTCCCATTTTTTATACTTAAATTTATAACATCTTTTATTTCATTCTTGAATTTTTTACTATACATATACTTATAGATTTAACATTTAATGCATCGAATGTTCATAAATATCTAGCTATTTTTAATATTAGTATATATATTTAATAAATCTGTTTTTAAGCCTTAGTATGCTTATATTATGTAATTATGTTTATAATATACTATAGTTACTGTGGTAGATGTGTAATTTAAATTTTTTGAATATATGAACAAAATTGGTATTAAAATAATTGTAAAAACAGTAAATGTAATGCATAAATTGTCTATGGATTATGTAAATAATTAAAATATAACTATTTAACTGGCTTACTAATTACAGTGACGTACTTAGACAGTTATTAAGGGGGAAACGAAGTAACTTTTAAAACTTATAACCATCCCAATGTAAATAAGTATACCTACATCATATATATTTATATTAAAAATACACCTTCTCACAGGTACGGCACTGACTAATTAAGTTTCAGAGATTTTTAATACTTGTAATTATACTAATATGTATGATTATGTTTTAAATTGTATAGTTAATTATCTTGCATTTCGATAACAATCTATTAAAACAAAATAACAAATATAAGTATGGATACCTGATTCTATTGTATAATCTTATACTTACCTATAAATATATTTATAATTAAAACGCAATTACCCATCTCGCATTCAAAAGACATTCTGAGTGGATAGTTTAGAATTTACATTATAATATAAAGAATGTCATAATTTATATTTAATGATGAATAGTAAGGCAGCATAGTAATCGTATTACGCTATCAATATAGGACATTTATCACATTTTATTACAGTTTTGGAATTATAATATTTGAGTAAACGATATACCTAATGGGTATAAGTCGTATCTTCAGAATACATTTGGTAAAATATAGACATCTAATTTTTGTATTGTTAATAAAGAAAAATATGCTAAATTGAATTTTTATTTTAACCTATATATCCACTAGGTAAGTACTAAATTTAGCTGTTTAGCTTATTTAGTATGTGATGAAGAAAATAAATTATTAATAAGATGCCTAATATTACCTATTTCACATTAATATAGTATTTAAAATTACTTAATTAACTACTTATATATCGAATTGCTTATTTATTTCATTCACTGTTTGGTTAGTGGCATAATTGAGACTTGGTTGAAGGAGAAAAGATTTACATTATGTAAATTTACTAATATAAGAATAGAAAATGTTTGGATCTAGCTGTAGATTGATTATCTAAATATATAATATTTAAAATTTTTCCAAAAATGTAACATTTTCTCTATAATTTGCAATATATTTTGCGATTTTGAGTTTTACGGTTTAAAAATTTAATGGAAGGATAATCTAATATCACTTAACCTAGTTTTAAAAAAGTTGTAAATCGACTGTTACAATTTATTTTAATAAACATATAAAATTGGAATTTTGAGTGAAATCGAAATGAAATAATTTTTTTACAATAGATTTTTGTATGTTTTATAACATTAAATTTCTAATTTTTCATTCACAAATCTGAAAATTCGGTATTTTATAATATACTCCTTATTATGCATAGGTATGTCATATTTTAAAAATATTATTTAAATTGTGTGATAATATCCAATTTTTTTTTACCAATATTCAAATTTTAAGATTTCACATTAGTGTTTGATTTCTCTGTTTTTCTGAAGACACTTTTTTTTTTTTTTATATAGAAATAATTGTCCGGTTGGCGATTTCTACAAGTAGGAAATTGTTGGTACTTTATTTAGATCACTTTTTTAAATTGTATTTGTACTGTGTAATATGTATTAAATATTACTTTAATGAAACAAATAAAACCATTATAAATGATAAAATTCGCAAAATTAATATTTTAAACGAATTTTAATTTCATTGTTTCATGATAGGTAACTAATATTTCTGTCGCACATTATATTTGATAAATAAAAATAGTGGGGAAATCGTTTCGTCCCTTCAGTCCTCGGAAAAATTTTTAGTTTATTATATTTAATATTTGAATACAATATGATATTGCATTTTAAAATACGATTCCGAACGAATCTTGGATATATTATATAATATATTATAGTGATAATATAACTTTTAATACATTTTTTTTTTTATTTATCAAATACCTAATGTTCAACCGAAAAATTAGTTATCTTGGTATAACTATAAAATACTTGTTCGTCAATATTACAATCTCCCATAATTATGCCATTTTTTAGTAGCTTTTCTTATCCTTCTTATATTATTTATATATTATTGTTGCGTATTATTGATCATTAGTCGAGCTACTGCATTTTTTCGGCTTCTGTTATATACTGATAATGCGAGGGTTTTATACCTTTTGGTTAAGTGGGAATATTCAATAATTTTAATTTATTAAATTTGTTTTATTAATGTTAGTACTAGGTTTTATTTTAAAATAAAAAATTTTAAAACAATTTTCTTACATTTTTTAGTCTGTAGTTTGACTTTAAATATTGAAATTTAACAGCTTTTGATCCATCATAATTGGCTGTGCTTTATAGATATATACTATATAGCTATATACTTGTAAGTTATAATACATACTTGGCTGACATTTTTTTATATACTGACATTAACCGATATTTAAAACATGTATTTTTTATAAAGTTATAAGTATTTAAAATTCATCATTTTTTTGAAAATTCTTTTAAAAATATCATATCAAATTATTAAAATGTTTAAAAACACTCAATGTCAGTAAAAAAGAAATATAATTACGAAACAGAATAATTTTTGCCAAATAAGCCAACATTTTTGTATACCTACGGTTGACCGTAGTCATGCAATAATTGCAATAATTATTATAATACACTTATATTAATGAACGTTTAATTTCGTCTTATTCAGTAAATAAGTTGTAAAACCTTAAACCAGTTATAACAAAAATAATTTACATTCCACACTCGGCTGACAATAACGTTATAATTAGATAATGAGGATATTATTAATATTATTGCAATAGAAAATATTTCATTACAAAAAATGTGACTTTAATTTTTAAAAATTATATTACATTTTAATTTTAAAAATTCTTCTTCTTTGTAAATAAATTGAAAACAATGTTAAAGTTAGTAAATATTTATATATTATTTTTTAAGTATGTAATATTATTTATGTAACTAAATACAGTTGACATATGTTACTTCTTAGTGTTACACAATTTTGTCAAAATATTTATATTCTGTATGAAATAATACCTATCACTTGTACACTCAAAATAAATTTTTTAAAATACTTAATTATTGCGTTATTAATTTCAATTATTTTATATTATTCCTTTTTCGTCTATATCTAATATCTATATTGTAGTTGGCTTTTTAGTGTTTTTAGGTATCATTGGAAAAAAATGTTTTGGTATCTCTGACCTATACTATTTGTAGAATAATTAATGATTAAGTGCCGTCCCTTTAATATTTTCCCGGTAAAGTTTTTTCGTCTACCCTCCCCTGTACTTAATGTATTTTTTTGTAATTTTTTTGTTACCATATTATTATTTGTGTGCCTCATCGCTGTCGCATTTATTGCCTTCGCCATATATAATATAATATACAATTTCTTTTTGTTTCAACTATTAATATTTTCGTTTTGTGTAAAATTATTTCTTTGTATTTATCATGAAATTATCGCCATTTTTTAATGTGAACCCATCGCTGTCACATTTATATTTCGTATTTTTTTTTTTTTTTATTGTGATTCGTCCCATTATTGCAACCAATTAAATTATTTTATATAAATTAAATTGACACTACTAAGTTTTTCTATTTTATATAATATAATATCGAGTGTGTTCAATAATCATTATTGTTAAACGTATTTACCAGTTTCTTATGACAAGATCGTAAATTATTATTATTAGTTTAAATTATTCGGCTATAATACACGTATTATTATTTTTTATTATTATATTATTTCCCGTGATTATTAAATAATTTGTCTATGTATTCTCTATTAATAGTATGTTATATTTTATTTTATTTATTAGTGATACAGTTTTGTGATACTATTTAACATTAATCAATTCCGTCATTTTTCTTAATTTATTTTATTAAGTATATTTTGTCCGGCAATTTATCGGCGTACGGTACTAACCCGCGACACAAATATTTCTTCAGGCCCATATAATTATAAAGGAGAAACTTTTGTGAAATTCGAAAAATGAGCTAAATAAAATATCAAATAAATTAAAATTCAGACATTCGAAAATACAAAAAGTGGAAAGGTCGATTGTGAACGTTCCTCCTTCGTCCCTTCGGTCCTCGGAGAAATTAGTGGTTCATTATAATTATTAAGCAATTGAATGCAATGACATTGCATTAGAAATTACGATTCTGAGCAAATCTCAATATATTATACTGATAATGCATTCCAAATTTTACCACGAGTGTAAATTACACATGGAAATATGTAAAATAAATTTCAAATCCCTACGGTCAATATTCGAGGAGTTATCATTTCATGGTAAAAATTGTCAGTTACAATATTTTCAAAATATTTTGTAAAAAGATTAAGTAGTATGTGATTAGACTTTGATAAAATATTCAAACCGATAAACTAAAAATTGCAGGAAATATTTACCATTTTTGGAAAAAGTTTAGTCAACCGAAAAAATTTAAATATTTCTGGTTTTATTCTTTAACTATTGTTGTAATGATCTTTTAAATTAAAATTATATATTGCAGGTCGAGCCTCAACAAGTACGACTAGTCGATCCCCGTCAAAATCCATATTAATCTTAATTATATGTTACAAAGTATAAAAACAATATAATATATTATAATGTACACAAATAGGTATACAACTGTATATAATAATATAGGACTGAGCGCAGTGCCGCAATAACCGGGTGTGTTGCGTGTGTCAAACACCTATAGTTGGGGACTAGATACGATAAAAATTGAAAAATGTGTAGAAAGAAAATAAAACGATTTTGTTATAACAATAATTAATAATGATTGAACAATAGATCGATTTTTTGCCAACAAAAAGGCAAGAAAATTTTTTTTATTAAAGTGACCATAATATTATTTTTTTCGATTTTTTTATTGACTGTTAATGTTAATGTATAGTGTGTTCAATTTATTTACAATTTATTTTTATTTGATAATTATTTATATTTAAAATGAATAAAAAAGGTTACAAATTTTTACATTTATTTATTTGTAAATACATACATACCTGTATGTATGTATTTTAATTGTAATACATAATACGTATGAGTAAAAGCTCAAAATTCCAAAGGATGTTTTCAATTTTGTAAAAATTATTATTCAATTGTTAATTTTTCAATTTTCAAGAGTGGTGGAGGGGCATTAATTTTATTTACACACGTGTCCCAAATTGGTGTAGTTGCGGCTCTGAGTCTGAGCGCTATGGGTAATCGGTGTTACGAAAATGCGATCCAACTGTTGCAGAGGTCTCCGGCAGAGCAACATCATCACAACACGGTCGTGTTGACGACCGTTCATGTTTCACCCGTTACCGCAAATCGGTACGTATCGACGGCGTCGTTGATCGGTGAGCCTCTCTTGGCGCGTTAACATCGTTACAATTAACTTTACCATACGCATATAAAATTGTTAATTGAACTTCTATTTTGTAAAACTATTATTTTTTTTATTAGTTGTTCAGTTTTTTTTTTTCAAACTATTTATTTAAAAAGTGTTGTTGAAGGAAATAATATATTTATATTAAATTTGTTTTTAATTTAAATTGGCGTTGTGAGTGCATTTATTGGTATCACCTTTACCTCCACAACAATCATGTTGCGCTCAGTGCGCACCACTATCATTTGATAATATAGAAAATGCAATCGTGCAACGTTACACAACAAAATGTTGCAGTCGGTGCGTTTCCATGTTTATAGTAGTATACTCGTAATAAGGTTCATGTGTGCGATCTTTATTCAGCGGCGGATAGATTAAAAAGCATTTTCTTCGTGATAAAAAGGGGCGAGTTAGGTTTGGTCATTATTTGACAAAACTACGACTCAAAATTAATTACAATTTTTCATTTGTAATTAGTATTTAATACCATATAAGTAGTTAATCTCTTGAATTGATGAGGAAAATAACATTGTTCAATTAGGTAATTATTTCGAAAAATTTTGGTGGAAATTTGTTTTTAGAATGGTAAGGGCAACAATATTACTGCTATGGCTATATTCAGTGGCGGCACCAAAACTCTTTGTCCGGGATGACCAGGCTGGGGCCACTGATTTGTAGAGAGATTGCCAGTGGCGTAACAAAAATCGTTAACAACGATACTTTGAAATCATACGGGGTCAGGCCAGTCAGGGACCGAGAAGATTTCAGTGTGGGCCGCAGGCCAACCTGGACCACTCCTGACGTCAGCTATATCATGTATAATATAAAATATATTTCATCCTGTGACAGGCTGTGGCTGTTAGTCGACGAAAGTAGAAAATAATTGGTATTCGATTGAATGTTCTAACCACACTTAAAACTTGTTATGTTTACGTAACACTTATTAATTCTCCCTATGCTCAATCCGCCGCTGAGTAAGACCGTCTTATAATGTAAAACAGAAAATTAATTTGTTCTATTTTGCGTCAACACTTATCACTTCAGTTTATTTTCCCTCCAAATCGAGGGTGTCCATTCAATTGGAATGAAAAAAAGATTGACCAAAGATACGGTAAAAGCGATACGTTATTTTTTTACCGGCTTGTTCCGCGACGAACCTACCTATAACGGTCATAAACCAGTAAGCTGGTTCTGGTACCAGAGTGATAAAAAACATAACTTAACGATTCGGAAAATTAAAATTCGATTTTCGGAACGAAATGACGTCGCTGGGGAGCAAAACAACAAGTTCCAGAAAAAATAAAAAATAAATTATATTTCATTTTCGAGATTATGGTCGATTTAAATTAAATTCGTAAAGATGATATTTAAAATCAGTTTTTAATTGTAATTTAAAACAGTTTTTTATCGTTTGGATATGTTTTTATATCACTCCGGGACAAATGGTATAGACCCACTTGTTACCAGTTCACAGCGCACCGTCATCAGTATCAGTCATTACTATTGAAACCACACCGAATTCTCGTATCGTTTAGAACGTGTAGAAGTTAAGGATTTAGCAAGAAAATTTACTTATTGAAAAGTATTAAGCGATCACCGTGTTCGTGACAGGTATGTTCTTATATTATTATTATTTATTACATTGTTACTGCTAGTTTGGATTTGAATCTCGTGCCTCGATTTAATTAAATCAAATTTAATCGTTAGAGGTTTAACGATGGCGGAGAAAACCATGCGTTATTTCGATTGGGTCGTCCGATATCGTAAAAATATGAGC
This sequence comes from Eriosoma lanigerum, assembly GCA_013282895.1. NCBI lineage: Eukaryota > Metazoa > Arthropoda > Insecta > Hemiptera > Aphididae > Eriosoma > Eriosoma lanigerum. Next base: position 21,891,781 of record CM023362.1, on the reverse strand, counting down.
GCGAACTATATAATTATTGGCACAATAACGTGTAAACGGCTTGAAAAATATTTTTCGTATTACGATAAATAATAATTCCCAATTTCGACGTCTGTAAAACCCTAACTGCGTGTACGAACAAAAAATGTCTCGTGTTGTCACACGACAGATATTAACAGTATTTTCTTAACAATGCAAAACAATGTACATTTGCGCGTACGTAAAAATCTTTCGTTTAGCATTTTAGCGCTGTCTTACGAGCAAGCAATGTCTAATCATTAGATTCTGGTGTCTATGTACCACGTAGAGCTTACGCGACTAGCTGATTGATGAAAATAAATATGTATTTGTAAAGAATACAACTTTTCTGTTTTTCCAAATTTGAAAGTATCCATGATTTTGCGAAATCTACTTGTTAGCTCTGCTATATTTTGGATAAGTGGTTTGCTTTGTAGATTGTAGAAAAATACATGGTTTGAAACAAATTTTTAATTCTACTACTGTTTTATTTAGATTTGCCAACATGGACGACCGTCAATTTTTATCACCCAAATATCATTTTAATCTGTATGTTGAGCATCTGAGAAGCAACAACGTTACGTTTGAGAGGGACGTAAATATTCAAATGGTAATCGATTATGTTCAAACAATGCCTCTTGAGGAGCTGCAAATGTATCCAACACTGTGGAATGTTTACATGCTCGGTGTGTCCGATCAAAATGATTTCGCTTCAGGGATTATGAATGACAGATTACGGATTAATCAGTCCTCTACACCAAAACCACCAAGTACGACCAACGTTCCATCCATAAAACCTTCCACTTCTACAATTGATTCATTGGCAAAACCGTTAAATATCAACGATTCCGATGAACAAAATATATTAAAAAGGATTATGTTGAAATGCAAGGCGATTAAGAAAAACATAAAACGATTGAATAATATCACTCGTAATCAAAAGATAATCTCTGCTTTTGAGGCTGTGAAAATTGACGACCCTGTTAAACTTGTCATCCATAACTGCCCAGGAAACATTCAGCAACAAGTCATGGACAAACAGGACTCATCAGTGTTATCCCTTAACTCTTTTTCCTTAGATGATAATAAATAATGTCTTTTAATGATAGATTAATAAATATTAACTTATTTATTAATTAATTATTACTTATTTATATGCAAAACTCTACATATTATCTTTATTCTTTAATGTATACAATAATGATATGAATAATAATATATAAACACTACAAATTATATTGAAATACATTTAATATAGACATATAAAATATAATTTTTTATGTTACAAATACTAATTTTAATTGAAACCAATATTAAAATTGTTTTAAAAAATTTTGTAGAAAAAATGTTTAGCTCATTTATGAAACTTAAAAACTACCTAATAATATTTTAATAATAATAATTGTTTTTCAATTTTAAATGTTTTGATTGCATGTCAATACTAATATTATAGTAACTACCTAATTTGCATATATATGTATTATATATATATATATAATTATCAATTTATGAATTAAACATACATACAATAGTATATTTTATTTTATTCTTTATTTTTTTTAAAAAATTTTGTCCTATTTTATATTATTACACATATATAAAAATATGTTTATTCACATACTCTTATGGTTATATTCATAAATGATACTAAGTAGTAAATTAGTAAAAACTTAAGTGCAGTTTCAGTTTTAATATCCATAAAACTAATAGAAAATTCTATCAAATATCTAGATTCTCCAGAGTAATAAGGTTTATAGATTGTACACATATACCAATTAGTCCAGGTGGTGAACAAGCAGAATTCTTTCAGAATAGAAATGGATAGATGTCCATTAATTGTAGGTCCTAATATGGAAATTTTTGATGTAGTTTCTAGGTGGCCAGGAACTATGCATAATTCTAAAATATTTTAAAATAGAGCATTAGAATTGATAGAAAATAGATAAATAAATATGAAATACCTGTTAGATCTAGTATACATATTATTAATAATATTTGTATTGATTTTTAATATTTATAATAAAGCATACCATTTCCTCTTTATTTATATTTTTGAAAAACATTTACAGACATACATGGTATATGTGTTGCTGATGGTGATTATGCACAAACAAATGTTATATATACTCTACATCCAAATCCTATCACTAATACTCAAAAAAGATATTATTTTGCTCATATAAGAATAAGTAATGTGGTTGAGCGAGTAAATGGTTTATTAATGAGTCGATTTCGTTCTTTGTCGTAAATTATGAACAGCAACTATAACATCTAGTAACATTATAATTGCATTTGTTATAGTACGTTATATTACATAATGTTTGTATAAAATATTATCTAGAATTAGAATAGATCAAGAAAAATTACAGCACAGATATGAGAATGTTAATGCTAAACAAATTAATGATGGTACAAATTATTTCAATATTAAAAACTCATTTATAAATAGGCATAATATGTAAATTAGAATACAATTTAAAAATCATTTTAATTAAAATAAATAGTTATTAGTAAACATAATTTGATAAATTATTATTTAATAAAATAATAAACTTTGAACTATACAAAAGTGTTAAAAAATAAAAATACAAATTAAATAATACCAATTATTCACTTCTTATATTAAATATATTAATAAAATATTTAAAACTATTGTACAAACATATTATTTGAAATTATATGAGGTACCTATACTAATATATAATTTATTTACTACAATTAATTGCACAACAAGCAACAAATGTTTTATTAAAATGTATAATAATAATTCAAATGAAAAATTAGAGTTATAAATATAATTTAAATAATATTATCACGAGAATATAAGATGAGTACTAAATTAGTTTATTTTTCTTTCAGTAATTGCTGTTCAGCTAATGCAATTTTTAGTTTCATTTCTTCTATGCGCGATTTATGAATTATTTCATCTTTTTCAATTAATATCTTTTGTATTTTTATTTTAAGGTCTGCTTCTTCATTCAGTATATTAATCCTTAAATTATTAAAATTAGAATCATAAGATTCTAAAAAAAAATTATATAGATAATTTATTATTGAATTAACATCTAAATATGTTTTAAGCTCTTACTTTTCAATGCACTTGTTTTCTTAAACAACTGTCCATCATTATCTAAAAATATCAACATAACATTAAAATATTAGTTTTAAAACATTAATTGAAATAATTTTAAACCTTTTTGTGCATTTGAAGAGCAAGTATTCTTGGATGCTAATATATCAGAAGCCATTATTATTTTAGTTTAGTTCTATTCTTCTGTCAAATTATTATCATAATCTAAATAAAAACATAATATTTTCTTGTAAATACTATTCCTCTTATAAATAATTAATAATAAATTAATCATGTACCTACCTAATAATAAATAATATAATATGTGAAATAGAAAAATATAAGCTTTGTAATGTTAAATTTGAATTTGAAATTACACTGCAATTTAAATAATATAGGTTACCTCCTAAAATCAAAACATCAATCCTAACAGTCATACTAGATGTATTTGTAGTCTGTGATGGTGACATGGTATTTCTTAATGAATCAGAATCATGAATTTCATAAATTTCAATATCAATTATATTATTTATAAACTGGTCAATAACATCAAATGTCTTTTTCCGCTTCCTTTTATCTTCACATAGTTTCAGCTTTTTTCCAATCTTCCTGTTTTCCCAACATTTTTTGAGGTTTGGAGTTAAACGCTAATACAAATTACAATTTTATATAATTATCTCGGTAGGTACAATGAGAAAATGTAAAATATTTTTATTAAATCACTAACTGTCACATTAAATGCTGCAGAATTAAATTCTTCGGTTCCCAATACTTAAATTTTTTTGTGCTACCTGAACTGCACTCTTTTGTTTATTTTCTAATACATTTCTATATTTATAAAATAAACTATCAAGCAGATTAATTTCTTCTGCTAGAAATACAGGATTTCTTAGGACCAAGACCGGATATTTTACTGGCACATAAAAGTACTTGGCCAATAATGCGTAAAAATTATGCCCAAGTATATTATTTTATGGTATTTTATATTTTCTTAAAGTGTTTATTCCGTGCCTCTTGTGCTTCTTCTGATGTTTGTCCTATAATTTTAAATTTGTATTAAAAATAAAGTATTTAAATAATTATACGAGCATAACAGGGTTTATAACAGATTTTACCAATATAACATAGATATATGATTCAAGTTAATTTATTAGTTGTAAATTGTAAACAAGACTAATTTATATAATATGATTATGCTTCTATTTAATTTTCAAACTGTAAAAATTGCAAATTAAATTAATTGGAAAAATTTTTAGATTTTAATTTTATATTTAAACATAAAATCAATATAAAATACCTTAGACAAATTTCAAAATAATTTTTAAATGCTTACCCTCTAAATTGTAATAGTTATCATAAAATATTTAAAATTAAGTTCATAAAAATTACAACTTCCTTGAATTTTACAAGTTTTCTTTTCTTAAAAAAAAACTTTTGAGAAATTATAATAATGATCTAAATAGATAATTAAATAATAGATAACAGCTAGATACAATAATCTACTATTAGCATACCCCATTTATGACAATCAGAGCATACCAACTACTCAAAACCGTGGCTTCAGGCATAAAAGAAAATACACATTTAAAATTAATAATATGTAATTACTTTTATATAATCGCTTAATTTGTATTGCTAATAATAATTTAAACCACAGTTATAAGTAATTATTCCTTATAATAATTTATTAAGTAACTTAAATATATTATTAATTTTTTAAATTATAATCTTATTAATAAATTTTCAAACATAATATGAGTGGTTTATAAGGAAAACCTTTATTTTAAAATTCTGAGCAAATCTAAATCTATATATTGTTAATATTATAAATTATGAATGATTTTGCGTCTTTTAAAAGTATATTAGATGCTCATTGTTCTTTTCTTGTCTGTACAACTGTTTTTAAAGTTACATAAGTTACAATTTTTTCAAGTCATTTCAAGTTAAATTTAGGAAAGTTAAAAGTTGAATAATCTTTCATTAAAATTAAAATACAAAAATAAATAAACATAATTTGAAAATTTTTATTTATCAATTCCACAGAAAAAAACAAATTTCAAATATTCTATATCCTAGCTTTACACTATAGAATCATGTAAGTTTTAATGTAGGTATCTATCTAATAATTTACCTACCCATTAGTTATAAAACTATAATCAATGGTCTTATTACTTTTTTTGGAATAAAAATAACAAAATTATAATACATTTATTTGAATTTTATTACATAATTACGATTGTTGATTATAAAGTAATTTTAACTATTTATTAATTACTTAAAAAAAGGAAAATAACAAATCCTAATGACATGGTATTCTTTGCAATAACCACACTTTATTTATATATATAATTTAACCCTTAATTTATACATTTTACAATTTCAATAAATAATAATAATATTTTATATAATATGTTTTAAGTTAGTTTTGCAATACAATATATTTTCCAAATATTTATCAGTCATACAAACACTTATTTCTTTAAAACAATCATTGGTGAACAATGTTTGTTAAAAAAATATTAAACTTGATTAATATTCTTTTAACTTTTGGCATCATATTTGGAATGTAAGATTGAAAATTAGATAAGATTAAATTGTTTATTTTCTAAATTAAGTTCCTCAATAACTGTGTCACTATCATAGCCATCATCCACAACTATCTTGTGTACTAATAAGCTTTCAATATTAACATTTAAATTTTTGTCAATTGATATTACATCAATAATGGACTAAAAATGCTTTAAATTTAATTTAATTTGTGTAATTCTAATTATTTTAATTTAAGATAAGATTATACTTATACTTATGCTAAAATTTGTATTTCATTCTTAATCAAGATTTTAAACATTAAATCTACACCTTAAGCACTAGCAGCTTTACATCATCCCTTGTTTATTTGTTAATTTTAATTCATTGAGTTGTATTGATAATCAGCTAACGACTGGGAGCAGATATCCCATGCACCATAGTAACTCTAGCAGCACTCATTGTAATGTATCAATAACTGTGATCAATGGTTCCATTACCTATCAAATATAAGGTAATAATTAACATATAATACATGTGTAACTATTAAAATGCATTTGAATAATTTGCCAAAATATCTTTTATCAAATCTTGGTAAAATAAATACCTTGAGATACTATCACTATGATCACCATGGCATCTAGTCTTCTATATTTTTCTGAATTGGATATTACTATTAGTCTGTATACTCCAAAATAGATATTTGATTTATTAATTAGTCCTTATAACTCAAACAATAATTAAACTCTTCTCTCTTAGTAACAAGTGTACTGTAAACCTGTAACATTAATATAATTAATAATTATTAATGATTATCCAAATGCGTTAACAAAATTAAAAATATAATTTATTACAAATCTTGTCATTTTATTTATAATTCACCCAACACAATCCATAGAAAACATCAATACCTATATTTGGTGAGATCATATGTATGTTTTTCTTTTGAAGTCCTACAAGCTATTTTGTCACATTTATCATTATTATATCTATGAATAGTCATCTCCATATAATTCCTGTTAACAAATATTTTACAATGATTAATTTCAAATTGTAAGCATAAAAATAATTTATTTTCATTCTTGAATAAATAAAATATAAAAATAGTATAAGCACACTAACAATTAGTTGTAACATTAACATATTGATTCTATATTTTAACAATTGACTCTTTTATAAGACTTTCCTTTTAGTGATAATTCTACTCATACGATTTCTTCTAAAAAACCACACATATTTGGGAAACCATTTATTTATAATGGAAAATGGTTACAAACTTTTCTTCTAAGTAGATATTTTTCGAATGTTTTCTGAAAATAATAAATTATTATGTTTAATTATGTTTGATTAAATTTAAACATGTTGAAAAAGAAAAACAAATAAAGCACAAGTGTATACATAATATATATAAATTTTCTTCATTGACTTACCATAATATTGGCCGAATAATATTAATATAATGTAACAATATAATCACATTAGCCAAAACGTATAATTAATGTTAATATTATCCAAATGTTAATGTTATTCATTTACTTGCATCACACACACACACACACCCACACAGATATATTTATATATATATAAATGTATAATATTCTTATATATTATAATTATTGGATTACATAAAGTCTTACCTCAACTAATTCCTGAACAATCACAACATAAATCAGAAATAGATAATTGTATCAAGTTCTTTGAACATTCAGGTTCATTAATTTTTGATGAATATTTTCAATTATTAATGTTCGTGTATATATCTTTTAACTCTTTAATTTGACAATAGTGGTTATACTGGAAACAAAAAATAAAAAAACAATTATTTTTTATGTTGATAAATTTGTTTATAAAAACGTACTTATATTTCACAATATATATTTAATATCAATATGTCCATAAGAAAGAATATTTTAAAATTATTAATATATCAATTTAAATAACTTTAAAAGTGTATAACATTACAATCTTGGATTTTATTTTGGTATTAAGTTTTGTAATTATAAATCGTAACAATAGAGAGAGTATACTTCATGCTTTAATTAGGTGAAAATTAGTAGCACTGAACCAGTGATGTATTTACAGGGGGCTTATTTAAAATTCAACACTGAAGATATAGTGAAATTTAATAAACTTGTAGAATTTTATGCTCTAGAAATTAATAAACATTTAGCATTCATTGAATTGAAAATGTAGAGGAACAAACTTGCTACCAAAAATATTACGTTAAATACAGCATTTGATGTGTTGCTAAAATGTAATGAGGAAATACATCCTAATATATATGTATTTATTTAAAATACTGTGTATTTTAAAATACACAATAGTTTTAGTTTCACAATAATTTTATTATTTTAAAATACTGTGTACACTTCCAGTTACACATTGTGACCAGAATGGACATGTTCAATTAAAACCTAAATACAATGAAATACATTGTCTGAGGTAAGTAATATATTGAAATATATAATTATACATTTTTTAAAACTTTATAATTTTCAAATTAAAATAAACTAAATGGTTTGGCAATGCTAAACATCCATCGTGAAATTCATGTGGATATTGAAGTAGTAATTAAATGAAATGGCCAGAAAACCCTGTAAATTAAACATTACTTTGTATTGTAAATAAATAAATAAATAAAGAATTTATAAAAATATAATGAATTTTTTCTAATATCACCGTTCAGAAGGAATCGTAAATACGCTTTTGCACCGAACAGATATATTAGGTAATTCAAATGAACTGCTTTAAAAATTGGATGGGTGAGTCTGCAGAAAAATACTCTCTTTAAAATTGGTCAAAACTATTTACACATTTGATATTAATATAGATATTTACATTATTATATCTGATTATTATTTAATGGGTAAATGTAAGAGAGGGACATATCGAATAAAATTAATTGAACTGGCTTGTTTCGGCACCACTGGTAAAAAAGACATTTAATTAGTTAATGATTTACGCTATCAATAAGTAATAAAATAATAACAATATTTTATTTAAATGTCCATATTAATAGTTAGTTCTATTACCTAAACAATATTAAAGTAATGTAGGTACTTACTATCATAATATACTCTATAAACGTAAATTTGTATTTGATTAAACATATCACAAAATATATGACAACGTTATTGTAACACCATATTTTCGTTACGTAATTGTCAATTTAAACTGTTGATTTTACATGAAACTTTGCAACTCAATTTTTGTACCTACAACAAACGATGTCCTATAAAATATAATAATTGATTTTAAAACATCACTACGACTGTTATTTTGATAAGTAATGATTTGGTTATGATAAGACGTAATATGATTAATCTTTGTTAAATCTTCATATTAAAGACGATTGTACATATTTCATCGTAATTTTTAACATTACAGCAAATAAACACGAATATAATAATATTCAAAATTCATGTGAGCTTATCAAACAGTTTGTTTATGATTATCAATAATCACTTTTGATAATATAGTAAATCCTACAGTCTAGTGGAATAATAAATGATATAGTTTTTTTTTATCATCTGTTTGCGTTATCGTTGATTTTTTAGTTTTTACCACGGTTATCTACACCTACCACGGTTATCCACACTACCACGGTTATCTACACGGTGTAGATAACCGTGGTTTTTACAAAAATCAATGGTGGTAGTAGTGAAGTAAGGTGAACGACCAATATTTAACAACGGCTGCCTTTGTTACGCCATATGATTATTTTGCGTCGCACAAGCGCAGAGATTTGGGCGGGTTTCCTTTGTTTTTTTATTCATAATAATTTAGTTGGTGCGCAGTTATTAAAAGCGTCGTAAAAATTACAGTAATTATATTATTAATATTGTTTGTTTTACTTTAATTGCATTTACATTGGACGAGACGAGTGATCGAAAGAAAGAAGCTGCGTCGTTGTGGTATGTATTACGTAATGCATAAATCGTAAATGTTTGTATGAAACTGTCGTTGCTCGTTAGAATACGGTTCTTGTCGTCTACATTATATGCTACCATTTTGAGAGAGTTGTGATTAAAGTTTTGTTAACTATTATTTACTGTCCACACAATTATTCTCCAGGTCGTAATTATTGCATCACTTAAACATTAAATTCCCGAGGTACGTCGTTATTGCTACGAGGCAAAAATCATTTTTAAAAAATAACATGGTCAATTTAATCCATTAAATCGTCTCTTTGCTTTATGGTATTTTTAATTTTTTTTTTTTATTGTTTATCCAATGTAATGCGTCACTACCGTAATTATTGATTAAGTCTATAGTTTGTTAATATTTTACTATGAATTAATTTATTGTCCTTTTAATGTTTTATACCTTGTATCGTTGTCATAATATTTTTGTTAAAGAATTTTATTTCTATATTTTGGACTATTAGGCATTAATTCCATAAATAAATAAAAAGTAATTCTTCGAGTCTTGCTATTCTAAATCCCCTTTTTCAAGATAATCGCTTCTCACACTACTCAATTTGTTCTCTTTTACAACACTCGTAAATTACGAAGCAATTGAACCACCTTGTGGCTATATGTTAAGATAATTTGACCATTTTTTCTTTTTAATTAAAATACTTGTAACTAGTTATAATATATATGTATTACTTTACTATGTATTGTCAAAGTTGCAAGGCGTTAATGTTATAATTAAATACATATTTTACTAATACACTATTTATGTTTATACTGTGTACTAAGTCCAATATTCAAATGATTTTTTTTTACGCAGGTAAAATTTGTACTCTTGTATTTTACTTTTATACTTTTTCGATAACTACAATATTAATATTATCACAATGACATTTTACAAAAATCCTTCCAAATGATACTTGAAAATATCCCATTTGTTTATATTTATTAAATCAAATGCCACAATTGAAGTTCTTCGTGCCTGTGATTTTTCTATATCTTTAGTTGCGTAGACAGAGATAGTTATACAGAAAAATATATGGGTAAAGTTACCTCTAAACTAGCTATTTATTTCAATATAAATAATTAAATTATTATTATGTATAAAATTATACATAATATGCTAATTAAAATATTTTAATTTTAATTACTCTTAATTAATATTTATATGCCATTATGATTTTATAATAATTTGGAATTATTATTAATTATAGTATCACTAATTTCAACTAAAAAATTGGTGTACAAACTATTCAAAGATGTATGAACATAAAAGGATGCTACGTACATGGTTATCACTGGTGATTCTATCAATGAGCTTTCTCAAACTAGCAGTGATCACTACTGCTATTCCATGCACTGACTTCAGTTCTGGTAACTAATTACTTTAAAGATAAACCATAAACTATGATCTAAACATTAAATTATTTAAATACATTATTTTGTAAATTATAACCAATTTGTTATACCTTGTTATTACTTGTATATTAAAAGTATTTGAATAGTTTATATACTTACATTAATATTTTAAGACATACCAAATTATATTATGTTATTACATTGTTCAACCTGGTGTATTGACACTGTATCTAACCATGCATTTTTTTATATTCTTATTTATCTTTAAAATAAAATTTAAAAGTGAACATTTTAGGAATATTTTAATTATGTATATTAAAATCTAACAAAAAAATAATTAATTTAAAACAATTAAATTTAAATAAAATTGTAATAGTAAATATACCAAATTAAATGCTAAAGTACTAAACTGCATAATATGTTTTATATAAACATAAAACTTTTTATTATTTTTCAAACTTTTGTTAAATCATTTTTCTAAATAAATTATTACTAAAGGTAAATTATTTACATATTTTATTAAAGACAATGGTGAATTTTTTTTCTATTTATGTATATTTTTAGTTTTTAGATCTATTTTACTTATTTAGAATTTGAAGAAATAAATTTAGGTATATTTGTATATACCTATGAATACAAAAAAACATTTTTTTTTTTAATTTGTTAATTTCGGTTGTCTAAAATAAGTACTGGATTTATTGATAATAAATAGAACAAGCCATAATTTATAATTCTTGAAGGGCTATTAACCAAGTATAATATAAAACAACGAACTGGTAACATTCATATGGGGTTTTCTATATTTTTAACATTTTATCGATAAATAAGTATTGATAAATATGATTATGTAAATATAATCAGTCGATTTAAATATTTAGCGTCCCTCTCTAAAACCTTTTGCTTGGTACTTTTAGAATTATGTGTGAAATCAAATTAATTTTAAAAAATTGAATGTACCAATTTTTTTTTTTGCATAGTTTCTAATTCTTTGTGATATTTATAGCGCATATTTTAACATATAGTGTATTTTAAAATTTTAATATACTAAATTGTTTTTTATATTTTTAGTATCAATCAATTCTCCTAGGTCTGATGCTGCTAACTTTATGGTTTACCAAAGTTTCAATTCCCTAATATTACTTTATCCAATAAGAGATGTATTTATTTATTGGCGAGATTTTGACAAAAAAAATATCTGTGGGGAATCTTTTGAATACCAAGTCTATTGTACTCCAATTACAGAAGATGAAAATTATAACGCACCTATGTTAGTAACTATTTTATTTATTTATTAAACAGCTTATAATTAAATTTCTATATTTAATTAATAACTTTGTACCTTTTAATTTATATAGCTTAAAACAAACATCAAAAACTTATGTTAAATTTGAACAATTAAACACGACGTTTGAGTATAAATGTAAAATATACTCTATAATTGACCACGGTTTAGGTTCAGAATATTCTTATGTCGATATACCGAAAGAATGGGACAGTAAGTTTAGTCTGTGAAATTTAACAAATTTATAAAATAAACTTTTTGACTGTTACCAGGAAATCCAAAAGCATTATCTCTCACAAGAATAGAATTTGAGGAGGAAGGAATTTTTCAACTATCATGGAATCCACAAGAATTATATAATTATCAGAATTCATATTACTATACCTTATTTTGGTGTGATATGGAACAGGATCGACCATACGAATGTATTGTATGTACTATATACCATTTAAAATGAAAACATTAAACTGATTTTTTATTTATTTTTATATATATTTAGAATGATTTAAACTGGCTTAATATTGCAAGTTCAGAAACATCTTATAATATTACTGCAAATACCATAAATCAAAATTATCGTTTTGCCATAAGTGTTAATAGCGAAAATACCTCTAAAGATGAATTTGATGGGTATAATAAAGTCGTTCAAAAAACTAGCGGAATGATTTTAGAATCATGTACTGTACAGTCAAAGAATTGTATGCAAATTATTAAGTTTCTATTTAAAGAAATAATAATCATTTTATTTGTAAAATATTATATATTTTTATTTAAGGGATACCTGGAAAAATGTTCAATATTGAGATTAATGTAATTGCTTCAAGGTATGTCCAAATGTTTTGGACACTTGATTGTTCTGAAAGATTGGATAATATTCAAGGGTATCTTGTATCATACTGCCCCATTGCATCCAAACAGGATTCTCAATGTATTGGTAAGTATAATATATAGTACAATATTGTAATATTGTAATTATTTATTTTTTCTTTGTAACGTTTATAATTTATGTTATATTTTATAGAACCTATAACTGAAAACAGAATCTATGCAGATAATCTGCCATATGCTAAAATATTTAATTACGGCCGTGTTACTGTTCTTTCTCTAGCAAAACTTCAACCTTTGACTACATACAAGTTTACTATCTCAGTATTAGCAGAAAATGGTGAAGGGTTACCTAGCGTTCCTTTATTCGTAACTACAGTTAAAGAAGGTAGTCTTTCAGCCTAAAAGTACAAATATAAATGTTATTTATTTTTACCTTTTAGGGGATATTAAAAGCACTGGTTTATCAATTATAAATTGGCCAAATCCTACAACCAAGAAGCCCTCGCATATTTAAAGGTAATTTTTTTTATATATAACAAAATATAAATAAATTTCTCTATAATCTTGCATAAAAATTTTATGTAGCTACTGAATAATTTTTCCACTTTAAATTAAAATGGATGATTTCTTTATTATATTTTATTTAATTAAACAAATTAAGAACTCATAATTGTAATTTGTAACAAATATATTTTATCAATTGATAGTAAATACTATTTCAAAAATATATTAACCTGTTATATCTATTTTCAAGATGTACCTAGCTAAATAAAATAAAATTAGTTTATTATCTATTTTCCTTCTTAAATATGTTCAATTAAAATTGTTTTTGTTTATATTTTTTAATGTCTGTTTTAAGCTAAATTTAAAACAAGACTTACAATTATATTATATATTTTCATAAAAGAATCATAAAGAAAAATCATTTATGAAAAGTTATTTGGGTTCTATTTTGATCCTGTTTAATTGATTTTATAATTTTAAAAAAATTAATTTTTAATAATCTTACTCTCAAATGATAACTAATGATATTATAATTCTTAAAACTATTGTTTATTTAGAATGTATTAACTTTTCTAGGATACTGTACAATTTCTTGCACAATGTCACTGCCGATACATAACTCTTTTCTATGGAGTTTCATTAATATTATAGCAAACAAATATATAGATTTATAAATTATGTGTGATTTTTAATTTCTTATTTTTTCATTAATTTTAATTTATCTTTTACTTTCAACAATATTTTGTGTTATTAATAATACAATTAATTTGATTTATTATTTATAAAAATTTCATTACTTTAATAAAATTATATTATTAAAAAAAAAAAAAATGTTAGTTATTTATCTAAATTTGTTACATATTATTGCTATTGCAATCAATAACAGAAGTAAAGAACCTGGTGGATGTTGATGATATTTTCCTCATACCTAATACCTCATGATTTATGGTAATATAATTAATATAATCTTTTATAATTATTTTTATATTTTATGAAATACATATTTACACTTTTATAAGTATAAGACTTATTAATCAGTATACTTATTAAACATGTTATGCTAGTATTTGACACTATATTATACATATTTCAACTTTCTTTAACAAAATCCTCGATATGCTGCTGATCTTAATCAAGAAAAACTGTTCTATAGTAAGAGTATAATAAGTAATATTAAAGTAATGAGTAGTTTTAATAATGTAATATTTAATATTAATATGACCTGTTAGATTAGGATCACACTGCATTTTATCAATTCCCTTTATTAATAAATAATATTTAAAAAAATAATTTTAAGTATAAAGCTTAATATTTAATATATATTATTAGCTTATTATTTAATAAATTCTAAGTTGTACATTTCAAACTTATTTGGTTTCAACAAATAGTATAAATATATATATATATAATGCTATTTTATTATTTTTCTATTTATTGAATGATTTCAATAAAAGTTTTAAATTTATAATCATGAATAATCCAATGCACTCGTATATTATATTTTAATATATATTTCTTATCTTAATTCAATTCCTTTTAATAAGTACTTTCAAAAATAAACTAAATTTTAATATAATTGTTTTTTTTTTTTTTAGGTCAGCCAAGAATAAATTTTGAAATTTTGTTCAATTATTTAAAAAATATATCTTGATAATTTTTTTTATAATTATACAATGTCCATTTCATATTTTTTAAGGATAGTATGCACAGTATATGATTTTTTATATAGTAATGTTTATTATATTTTATCAAGAAAAACTAACTTTTTTAAATTAAATTAAAATAGAAAATAACTGCCGGTTAAGTTAACCGTGTTATTTTTATATTTGTTTCTTGTTTCTTTTGATTAATAATTAATTAATTATAAATTATCTAACAATATTATAATAATTGAATAATAATTTTACTTTGCATTATATATTATAAATTACTTATTAAATTACTATTAGGTATTATTATTATTGTATTTGGCTAAAAAGTGTATCCTAAAATATTGACATTGTTGTATGTGCCTACAAATGTATCTCTCAGTACTTATCTGCCATATAATATTTCACATTTCGCTAGAGCTTAGGTTAAGGTAAATATTTTAAAATTAATTTTAATAATAATTTATGTTGTCGTATATGTAATCTATCAAAGTATAGAACTAGGATGGTTAGCCCAATATAGTTGGTAGTGTAATGTGATGACAAATATTAAGAATATTTTCATATTTACTATTATTATTTTGATAAGTTATAATTATATAAATATTTTTATAGTTTAATCAGTATTATTAAATTGTTTATTTTTTTGGTAAACTATTCAATATATTTTTAATACTAATACAAAATACTATGTAAATAATTAATTTTTTTCATATTTATATTTAATTCTCTACTATAATGTCTAAATAGTAAGTAGTATTCAATTATATCATTCAATGATTTATATTGTTATTTATAATTAGCCAACCTGTATAATATACGTCGTTTGCGCTTCAAATTTCTGAGACATTGGCCTCTCTTTCCTAGGTTATAGTTATCAGTGTATCACAGAATGAAATGATACAAAAAAATTAAGAGAAATATATGACAAGTATACTTTATTTACTTTTAATTTTTTGTTAAAATTATGTGTCTTTATTGTGTTTTCTAATTCTATTTTTCTATCTCTTATCTAATCTTCTTCTGTTTCTTTTTTTTTTTTTTAGTTTATTTAGTAGTACTGTAACATCTATGCTATTCAATAAATATATTGGTGCAACCCCTGTAATTTATTAAATGTTTTGTATCATTATATTTATTTAGACATTTGTGTGCTATTATTGACTAAGCTACTTTCTTTTTTTTTATTATTGATTTTACATCTTATTTTGTTCACTAAAATTGTTGTGTTTGATTTAATCTTTTATATATTCCGTTTAAGAAAGGTGAATTTACTGCAGTAAAAATTATTGGTATTGACTTTTCATTTAAAAAACTTGAATTGATTTCTTGGCATTGCTCAGTAAGACACATTCCAATTTCCTTTATTCCTGTTATACTATTGATTAATTTTATAAAATCGTTTGCGTTTTGTGTTTTCGATGTTAAAATCTATTCGTATCTTGTAAAGTGATCAACCAATAGTTGTAGATATTTTTTGTAGACCTTGAACCCCCAAATTCTCTAATTGTGTCTAATGATATTATTTCTTAAGGTTTAATAATTGGACCTAAGTAAGACATTAAACCAAATTTATTTTACCCTCTTGTTTTATTTTTTATACAAAATCTTTGTCTATACAAACTTCTTTAATATTTTTTGTTAAATTTTTTGCTCTGTATAATGGGACAATTATTTTTTTAATTTGTTTGATACCAATATGACACGGGTTTTTATGTATATTTTTTATGAATTTAACACTGTATTCGTCTGATAAAATAATTTTTTCTTTATTTTTTTTTTTTAAATACATACTATTTTTTAAAAACTTGTTTTTCTTATTTTGAATGCCTTCATTTTTTTCTTGATCTGTCAGATTCTCATCTAATTTTATTAAGTAAACAACTTTTAATTGTTCATCTTGGTTTTCATCTAACACTAATACCGGATTTCTTGTTTTATTCTTATGTTTATTTACATTATTGTATGTACAAACAATATTGTCGTTTTATATCGTTTAAATTTATTTTTAGCTCAAGTAATAAGTACGCGTATAAAGTAACTGTAATTTGTGTACATTATTTTGTATTTTAGTGCATAATTTTTTATATTCAGATCAATACTATCAAAGAAAATATAGTATTTTCTTTACATATATAAATTTAAAATGATTAAAAAATAAATAATGTCCATGCTTGTCTCAAGCTAAATATTTTGTCAATAATATTAATCCAAATTTATATAATAAATATTATTCTATTTTATCAAAATCAAGATGTATTATATAAATAATGTATTATTATCATATTTATGTATGATATATGTATATAAATAAATATATGTCAATAAAATAAAAATCAACCAAAAAGATCCAACCACAAGTACCATGGAGAATAAAGGTGGATAGAGAGAAATTTGTTTAGCGGTATGCCGTATGGTCTCAATGACCTATGAAAAAAATATCTATATTGTAGTAAAAATATATAATAGGTATAAACATAAACGTGACTTGGGGACTAGCCCCCTAATATTAATTTTAGCTCTTTCAGTCACATTCCTAGTACCACTAACGATAGTTATTCATTGATATTATAATTAGTCGGATTTTGTTTTCTTATGTTTTTAGGCTTTATTAAATATTAATGAAACTATTTTAAAATCCAAATATTGGTTGCAAAAAATTGTTATGATATTTAATTTAAAAAGATTAATAAAACCATCAGGAACATTTAAAACGGCTAAAGAGTATGGTAGAAAAATTTGTTTTTCCAAATTTATTTAAAATACTACATTTAGCCCTTTCAGTCGCAATATGTTCCACATCTTGTGAAAGAACATTAATTTATGTGTCGAATAAATAAATACATAAGGTCAATCATGTAATCAAATCGATTTTCTAAGTTATCTATCATAGCAATTGAAAGAGATATGTCAAATGTTCTAAACAAAGAAGACATTTTAAATAAATTTGCCAATACTGTAATAGTTATATATAAAATTTATTTAACTATTAGTTGTATTTTAAGAAAATTTAACTTTTATCTAAAATAGTATTTAATAATATGTTTTATAATATTTTAATGTTTACCTCAATACCACTTTTTTTTATTATTTGTTTTATACATGTCACACACAGTGTATAATAATAATAATAAAATAATATAATTTAACAATGAATATTTTTTAAAAGGATAGATTGGGGGTGTGGGGGGCAACCTCCACATTTTTTACTTATTTCAAATATGTTAGATCTAAAGCCCCCATTACTTTAAGGTCTAGTTATGCCTATTGGTATAAAATTATAATAATTCGTCATATTAGATAATAGTTACTATTAATTTTTTGTTTGCTGTGGCCAATTCTCAAATGTATGGAAACTAGTTAAATAGAATTGACAGTACTCGATCATAAATATTCATTCGACCAAATATATTCTCAAACGACTATCGAATGGTGATTAAGTAAATTTTCTGTCATTTTCACAAACTATTAATAAATTTATAATGTTTATACAAATATACACGTAAAACTCAAAAATCTTAAAATGTTAACATTCAAAACTTGTGATTTGTACATAATTATATGAATGATATAAATATTAGACATCGTCACATCGACGTGAATACGGAGAAAAGAATAAAGAGCAAGTCTGTCACTTTGGCGTAGAAAGAATCGCTCATGGAATTTACGGAAGTAAATACTGAGTTGAGAAAAGAGAAATTGAATTCGACGTTGACAAATAAAAATTGTGCCACAATTTAAATATATTAATTATATAACAGGAAAATAACATAAACATACAAGATATAAAATTTACGTAAAATTAACAATAAAAATGTAGGTAGTAAAATTTTTATTTGCGATAATTATTTTGGGTCTATTCCCCCCCCCCCAAATTTGAAATTTTGCTTTTTATCAACGTCAATCGTTTGTGTACATTTAGTTTCGGAGATATTGATTAAACAAATTTGGGGGGGCTGTAGATACGAGAATCCCCCCCAAATAAGAATTTTTGTACTTTATCTATGTCAATCGTTAGGACACATTTAGTTTCGGAAATATCGATAAAACAAAATCGGGGAACTATTTCCACAGCCCCCCAAAATGAAATATTTGATTTCAGCTTTTATAAATCTGTTGTTTATATGTTGTACACGTTACAAATTTACAGTAATAGAACAACGCAGAGCTTTTTTTTTTAATAAAGTTAGTTTACAGGAGACATTTCTATAATAGCTCTTTTGTAATTATAATTTGTATTTATTTTTATAGCATTATCCTTTTTGCCATTTCTACTTTATCTTCTACATTTTAAATATAATATATTTAAATAATTTAAAAATGTATTATAATTATTTAAATTATTTGTTAGGTATATTATCAAATTAAAAAAAAAAAAAAAACATACTTTAAATTATTGAAGAATTAGGTATAATAACTCCGTATTTATTAACATTATTTGTTTTTATAAATACATACTATAGTACATACCTATCTTCTTGATGAAAAAAATATATTAGTTCGCCAAATAATTGTATAAAAATAAAAGTTTTATTATACATTGTAAAACATTATTTTGCTTCAAATGTATTGATCACCATGTGGACCACACCATCATGTGTACCACCTATATTTAATTTTTAGCGAATTCATTAAAAGATGAATGTCCTATTATACTATTAACATGACCTAATAAATAATTGTATATTTAAATTTTACTGAAAGGGAAAAATTATAAAATTTGTGTTATATAAATGTCCCAGTAACTATGTTAAAGAGTTGTACAAGGTTAAAATTAAATATTTTGGAGGTTTTAAGCCAGGGTACCTTAATTTAGTCTAATGAAGTTCATTTAGTACTCATAATGAAAAATTTTCCCCGTTATCCAATTCGTGCTTGGACAATGTAACTTAGAAAGTAAAATGACAACACTCTATTTTTTTCGTATTTTTCTAAATATTTTTTTATTATTATTATTTATTAATTTTACATAAAATATTCACCATGTAATATAGGTATAGGTATTATATTATATATATAAATATAGGTATTTAATTTTCAAAAATACGACAATGAATCTTAGTTCTATAATAAATAAAGTGTGAAATTTGGACAGTTATCTTTATAAAATTTTTATAAATCTACCTATAAATTTGAATGCACAATAATTTGTTTGTATAAAAACATAAATCATATTTATTATATATTACATTTTTAACTATAAATTTTTGATTAATATTATTTTGTAACATGTAGCCATGTAGGTTTATTAATATGTATTATCTATCAGGGTGTATCTTTAGTGAATAAGATAATATTTTACACAAATCATATACTCGTACACAGTGGGACTAAAAATGAGAAAATAATTTTTCGTTTTTTTAATAGTTTTGAAATATCAGACTTTGCATAATAACTAAATAATATAATAAATAATAATACCTAGTATATATAAATAGGTTTTTTATAATATATTTTTCAAATAAATTATTTGATTTTTAAAAAACAATTTTAGTATATTTTTTTAGGTATGCCCTCTCCATTGAAATTTCTAAATATGCCCCTGACTGTTTATTTATTATTTAGTAAATATGAGCTAAATGTTAATATAAATAAATTTAAAAAAGTGGGAATGTCGATTTTCCTCCTTCGTCTCTTCGGTCCTCGGAGAAATTAGTGTTTTATTATAATTAAGATTTGAATGCAATAATATTGCATTAGAAAATACGATGCTAAGCGAAACTCAATAAATTACAATACACTATACTAATAATTCATTCCAAAATTTTACCTCACTTGTATACTACCTCTCAAGTAAAAACTTTTGAGAAATTCAATGGTCTAAATAAAGTACTAACTAGACACGATTTTCTACCGAAAGCATACCCTACTTGTGGTAATCGGACTATTATTTCTATCCGAAAAAAATGTTTTCATACATCAAAAAAATATATATATATAATATTCAATTTCACTAAAAGTATTCAAATTTGAGAAGTTTTTAAAAAAAATTGCCAGTCACGATTATCAAAATATTTTGTAAAAATATTAAGTTGTATATGATTAGACTTCAATAAAATTTTCAAACCGAAAATTGAAGGAAATATTTAACATTTTTGGCCTAGTTCTATACTTAGCCAAATAATTAATTAATCCTTTCCAAAATTTTATCTAAAATGTAGAACATTTATGTTGACACTTAAAATAAGTTTCAAGTCCCAACGACCAAAACCTAATTAGTTATCACGAAATTAAAAAATTTAAAATAATGAAACTGTTAGTTTGCCGATTTTCGGGAATTATAACTTTAAAAACCTATAAAAAAAAAAATTGTCAGTCACGATTTTCAAAATATTTTGTAAAAAGATTAAGTAGTATATGATTAGACTTCGGTAAAAATTTCCGAAGGTTAGAATATTTCTACATTTTTGGAAAAAAGTTTAAAGTTCTATACTTGCCCAAATAATCAACCGATCCTTTCCAAAATTGTACCACACTTGTATATTATTTATGTTAATACTCTAAAACATTTTTAAGTCTCTTCGACAAAAACTCACTTAGTTATCGCGAAATTAAAAAATTTAAAATAACAAAAACCGTTATTTTGCCGATTTTCCGCCATTTTTGGTAGTTTTTCCCCTCCTATGGGAAAACTTTTGAGAAATTCGAAAAATGAGCTAAATTAAGTACCAATTAGATACGATTTTTTACCGAAAGCATACCTTACTTGTGGTAATCAGATAATTATTTCTACCCGAAAAAATGTTTTCATACATAAAAAAAAAAAAAAATCTTTGTAAAACCAATACATTCTTCGCTTCACTCAGAATCTAAAATATGGGAGTAAATTATTATAAATATTTTTTTTGGAGACTTTTTAAGAGGGGGCAAATTAGTTTCGTTGGTATAATTTAAGGAGACTATATTTTTTAATGGCGGAAACGTAACGCTATCCTCCTACCAAATTCTACAAATTTACATATGCACAAAGACACAATATGCGTAATTCTGTATTACCTATGTGATTTACATGAATAAATAGATATTTTGTCACATATTCTTATAAATTTATGATCATCCAAGCATTTAGTTAAAAAAACTTCAGGAGGGAGGGCGATCGCTACATCGATCATCATTATAATATATCAATAATAATCTACCTAAATAATAAAATAATAGTTATGATAAATTAACATAAAATAATAAATAATACAACATAATGAATATTGTTTATATTTATTATACTTTGACAGTATGAGAAAATGGTCTGATATTAAAAATAAATTATAAGTACAATATTATACGTGATGGTGATTTCAATATATTTCCTATTGGATAGACGGAGAGAACAATTAACGATGTGGCGTCTCCTTAAGTGTAAATCCGTATTAGTGTATTGATTATTTTAAATAAGTCCTACTTATAGGTCATAATTTCGTTTATAATATTAATAGAAAAATAATTTTTGTATACAAATGTGTTTAATTTAATATTTAAGATGATGTTTTGCCTTTTTTATTTATAAATGCCTATTTTTTAATTTTTAATAATTGATTGTTGTGTTTAATTTTCAATTGATCTGATACATTTATACACGAAATATCTACGTATTACGGTACAAATCGATAAGATTAGTTTTATAATGGAGATATTAATCAATATAAATACACGATAAATTTATCAAAATGTTATCAAAAGTATAAATTTAAACTCATAATACCTAGTATAGGACGTATCTAAAGATTAAAATATGTTCATAATGCGTAGATTTAAGATTGCTCGTCAGTCTGTATTCGTCGACCGCAATATTGTCGTTTAATAATTTTCCACGTTTATTTTATTCTGTGTTCTCGATATACCGAAAGTTAAAAAAAGTGACGATTCTAAGTTAAAAAAGTATATTACAGAATTCAGTGAAAATATTTTTTCAACCTATGGATGAATTTTATACTGTAAAATTTGTGACGTTAAAATAGCAAGTGAAAAATAAGTTCCATATACACCAACATATCGGGAGAGATAAACACAAAATTTCGTTTGTAGAAATTGAAAATAGTAAAAAAGTGCAACCTAAAACCAATGTTCAAGTGACATGTTGAAGGTCAAATTCATGCAGGCCAATTTTTTAGTGATTTCTTACTATGTGTCCACTTTTTTTTTAAAAAAAACAAAATTCAATGAATTAAAATAGTAACCACCTTCATTAATTTAGAAAAAACAACAAATTATAAAATTAATACAAACTTTGTGTTTATATATTATATTTAAAAATATATTTTATATTAATGGCTAAAATGTTTTTTTTTTTCATAAAAACTTACTGATGAAATCGCGATGCTTATAAGTGGACAAATCAGGTTCGCGATAGCGTCTTACGTGCGTGAATTTGGCCCACCTACCTCTCCCAATTTTCTTCAAAATAGTGTCAACATTTTGCAATTTTTATGCAATTATATGCATGTCTCGGGAAAAAATTTGCAATTCATCGTAGATTTATTTACTGTGTAGTAAATAGATATGTAGTCCCATAAATATTAGAATTATTATTTAATCTTATATTAAATTGTATATTTATATTATGTAGCTACAAGTACTATAGTGGTTGTTGTTATAGTCGATATTCGACAAAAACCTGTCAACAATAGTTTCAATAATTTAATAATAACGTGGACTTAATATACCAATTTTAAAATAATCTATAAATTTATAATTATTATTACATATTATTATATAATTATTTTAGTAAGTTAATAATTCATACTACTATACAAGTACAAGATTGTTAATTTTACAAAAGACGTGTTAATCTTAATGATGTATTAAAAACTAAAAATGACTATATAAGAGAACACGCCTAAACTACTCAAATTTCTACAAAAATATTACATTAATAATTTTACAAATTTGAGAATGGCTACGAGAGCTTCTGAGGGGGCTTTAACCCCCTCCCCCCAGACCGCTACCAAATTACGCCCATAAATATTACATAATTATTATAATAATTATTAGAATAGGGTTCGAGGGAGGAGGGCTTAAATTATATTAACCCACCTAATAAATATTTTCTGGCTACGTGCCTGCACTGGAGAGAGGTCGGACATATAGATATATATATATTTATATTTGGATATATTTTATATTTTACATTTATATTTATATTATAATATATTTAATCCAAATCCACATTGTTTATATTTTTAAATAGTTGCGTAATTTTGCTATTTTTAAACAAATTATATATTTTTATACACGAGCGTGAAAATGGAACACCTATGAATATATAATTAATCTAAAAAAACTATTGTACTCGCATATATTGTCTTATTAAATTGCCGTTTACTAATATTATTGTTGGATTATACACAATTAAATATTGGTTTATTTAGCAATTTTATTAATTATATCATGTATATTAAATGTACAAATTGTTCCATTTAAGAAAATTATTCATTTCATATCAATTAACGTTGACGATAAAATAGAAATAAACACATATTTATTTATTTACATTTTATTTACTACAAGGAAATGGCCAGTTATAAGGTAAGTTACTTATATTTTATTATTATTCCTAGACATCTATATGATATTTATGTTTATTAACTCATATAGCA
>CM023362.1:21812456-21852059 GCA_013282895.1 Eriosoma lanigerum | reverse complement strand
AATCGATCAGAATCTAATATAATATTATGTTGTTGCTTAATTAATTATATTACGTATATGGTTATTATTATTATTTAATTCTATCTATTTGAAGTATGAAATTTTTTTTTACGAATTTTATATACCTCAAGGCCGCAACTGATCGGTTAGGTCGGGACCATTATGTTTATGAATGTCATACTATTCTTATAATAAATAAAATATTGTGGAAAAATAACATTTGTATTTAGCTGTGTGTAATCACCCTTAATATTGAGTTGTTGAAAGGATGTGGTGATGTTTTTTATTTAATTAATGATATATTTCTCTATTCACAATACACAATATACATACCCAGTTATAGTATTATATTAAATACCGTTTGAAGGTATGTAATATCATTTATTACATATTATCATTTCAAGTGCTATAAAACTGAATTCCCAGTATGCATTTTATCTTTATATATATTATACCTATGGATTGTGTCAACTGCACAATATAATATACTAAATAATAAATATTCAACAACTATTCCAAGGCTACCAATATATAGTCTAGTATATTGAAATATAAAGTGTATCAAATGCAACTAAATTAATAAAAATAATTATATAAATTAAGGATTCAAAACGTGTTTCCATTGTCTACAAAATTTCAGAAAACAATTTTTTTTTTTATAAAAATATCAATTCCCTAATATCAAAATACCGTAACTACTCCAAATTTTCTAACTACGACCCTGAATCATTTGTCAAATTTTAGTTTTTTTTAGAAATTATTTGGTTTGAACATGAAGGTTAAAATCTTTTTCTATTAATCTTTAGGATTCGAATAAAGATTTCTATACACTTGAATGGTAATATTCTATTATCTTGGTGATAGCGCTATAATGAATGGCTTTACACAAAAATTAAATATATAATATATTAATAAAGTAAAAAATACAAATATGTAAAATAGTTATAAACACTCAAAACTCAACCTAATATTTTACGAGTATACTTTAATAGTATTAACGTCCTAAATTCTTCAACAGTCTAGTTTCTACGATACACGTGTTATGTCACTATAATCGTTACGATTGTAGATCGTAAGATGCAAATTGACAATTGTTGATTTTTAATTGACTAAATGACTACAGGACTAACGAGATAACTGATAAAGTGATAACATAGGTAAATTGGCACCACGAATTAGCCACAAAATTGTTTATGTATGATAGCCACCACTACGCACATTATATCTAACAAAATAACAATAGAATAATTCATTGTTAAAAATTATTCTATGGTCCTATTCGAATTTCGAATGAAAATCCATTAGATTGTTTTATTCGAATGAAAATCATTCGATAATCTTATTCGAATGAAACACATTCAATAGTTTTATTCGAATAAAAATCATTCAATAGTTTAAAAATACAATCGAATGACTAGATAATTTTAAACATCGACCAAGTCGATAGTTTTTATTCAATAGTGCCCATCATTATTGTGTATACTTCTAGTAACTAGTGTATACTATGCAGTCTTCGATTAACAGTTTTCTGTAAATTAGTTATTTAATAAGTTAGTAAAATTAGTAAAATAAATAATATGAGTAGTTCAGACTCTGAAGAAGATATCATGATCGCACTGCCTTGTCAGAAAATCAAAACTTCACCAAGATTTTGGGTTCATGACATCAATGTGAAAAGAAGAAAATTTGGTGAATTTCACCACATTTTCTCAGATGTATTAAATGACGAAAACAATTTTTCGGAAATTTCTTCCCATGAATTTTCCTTTTTAACATGATAAAACTTATGGGATTGATCAAATAAATGAACATATCATATTTACGAACTTGCTCAATCAGCAGTTTTTCGTTTACCATATTTGTATATTTAGTTTTACAAACTATTTTGTTAAACCATTTTATTAAACTATACTCTACAATTTAGATTAAACAACTTTTTAATAAAATTAATATAAATTAATATTACGCTAAATACCTAAACACTCAAATATTTGTTGCCAAATGCAGTGACCTACCAATGACAAATATTTATTAATAATTGTAAATAATATCGACGACACGTGTCGGATCGCTTCGGACCTTCGGCATTTCTTGTTATTTTCCAAAAGTTTACATGTATAATTTTAATCATTACGGACATTGCCGATCCGAACAAGTGTAACAAATTATAATACAAAATTTCATTTTATATAAATATATTATACTATATTCTAGGTACAGTGTCGTTTACAATATATATGTCATTGTTATTTTTAATTGACTAATTGGGTTAAGGTATATTTTTAATTATTTTTATATTGGTATATTTTTCACAAAAATCTATTCCGAAAATTATAATTAATAATTAGTACCTTTACACATTTTAAATTAAATTAACTTAAATCTTTAATAACTAATCAATATATTTATTAGTATTCATGTATATTATACCAACGGAAATATTGAATAGCTAGATTATGGATATAAAGTATCATATATTTTAAAAGCTATATACTAATAATGTAATATTAAAATGAGTCGTAAATGTATATATACATGCAGATGCAGTACCTATACTTATTATAATTTATATAATATATAATCTAAATACAATATAAATTACAAATATATCAGTTTCTCTATAACAGCTCAGATTGGATATATAAGATAAAGTTTGTTTTATGGCTATATAGTAGTTATATATAAGTCCTGCAGACTCCACTACCCCAGGTAACAGACAAGTAGAATTGTATAATCTCTGTAGAAAAATTGTATCTCTATACTTATATACACATCAAAGTTCAATAGTTGACCAGACACGGATCCATAGTTAAGGTTTGGGGAGGGCCAATTGTTTAAACTAAGATAAATTATATATTATAAGGTTAGGTTAGGTTATATGAAAGTATATTTATAAATATAATATATATACTTTCATATATTCATATAGATTTGAAAAAAAAAACACTATGTTAATGTCTTTTACTTAGTAACAATAATAATAAGCCACGAAAAATAAATGTATATAATTCTTATAATTTTATATCACTAATAATTATAGAAACTACAAGTGTGCAGAATTAATTAAGTTGTTAATATTTTTTAATTCTTTTCATTTGATCAAAATATTAATATCTATATAGGTATTGAAAAAATGACCAAGTGATCTATAAAAATATTGTACCTATTCATAATTTACCAAATAACACATTTATAAATATAGTATAATTAAACAAATACTTCATAATAAACAATACTAATCATTTCATAAATATATCAAATAGAACCTTTTGTCTATATTATTAATAAGTAAAATTGTTGGGTAAAAGTAAATTAACTATTAAGACGTATACTGGACCGTAGATTATTATAAAGAACATGCAAAATGTATAAGGTAATAAAAAAAATTGAAATTACATTACGCCTTACCTGTGTAAAATAGGAGCGTAACGTTTTAAACTTTTTTGATTTTTGAGTTATAATAATAATATATGAACGTATAACACATTAAAATTTTTAAATTCAATACACCAAAAGCGATGAATGACGATAATAAACGGAAAAATGAAATAATTACATTTATTCAAAATAATGTGTTTAATATACAGAACTTTTGTCTTATCCTTAGTATCCAATAGAAACAGAATAAACATTAGTTTAAGATTTAGTTTTAATCTTAGTCAAAATTTGATTCAATTATTTGTAATTTAACGTTTGTACAGTGTACACACTAAATTTAATATTCTTCACAGAATTTCTGGAGGGGGACATAGCCCCTCGGTCCCCCCTGGATCCCTCCCTGTAGTTAACATACGGATAAACTTGTTATAGTGATTTATCTGCAAATTACGATTATCGCAGGTTATTTATTAATGAAATGATTATTATAATAAAGAAAAGAAGTACAAAAAAAAAAAAGTGATGAAAGATTATTTTAATGATTAGTAGTTGATTGGTAACTATGCTTAAAAAAAAAAATTAAAGGATGGATCATTATTAACAATGTGAAGAAGGTGGTTATGGTGAATATAGACATAATGTTAATAAAAACTTAAATTTAAATAATAGGATAGAGAATGGTATAATTAAATAAACAATTCAATTTTTTTCAGGTGTTGTTGGCAAGTTTATAATAGTTTGAATGAGCATACAACATGTAACCATACCATTTACACATAATTATATAGTTTTTATAAAAATATAATATATCATTAAATCTGTATAGTTGTGAGTAATTGACAGTCCAAAGTCTGTATTCAATAAATTAATTAGTATTATTCATGTAATTATGAATAATCTTGAATTATATTGATTTAAAGTGGGATGGCATGTTGTGTTTATACTAATATTTTAATATTATTTTTTTTGTAATAATTTTTCAGGTATTACAATATAAATATATCCATTAAAATACCATGTAATTAAATTACAAGAAAATTAATACCAAATAGGAGTAAGTATTTTAATAGATTTTAAATATTATAAACATGTGATAGATTTAAATTTATTATAGATTTATATAATATGATTGTATAATCTGCACATTGAAGTCAATTGGGAGCAGATAAATGACTAACCATTTTACTTGTATTATGGGTTTAACTGGACAAATATTAAGGTAGTTTATATATGAGTATAATATATTATTTTATAAAGTTTATTATAAATAAGTAGTTGTATTTTTTAAAGACTATTAGTTTATGTTTAAATGGCTAAATATAAATATCTAAGGAAATAAATTGTATAATTATTAATTAATAATAATAATAATATAATTTATAGTACTTATTTCATTGTTGCCAAAGGTATTCAATAATATTATATATTATCTACATAGATTTAATATATTTAAGGGAAAATTTTTTTATATTTTTTTGGGGAGTCATTCAAGTGCATTGAAGAGTGTTGGCTGAAGAAAATCTAAAAAAATGAAATTTAGATACAAGTTGACTGACAGTAGTTTAAAGTCCTCACAATGTATTATTTCTTAAACGTAGTTTGGCATAAATAGTCGTTAACATATTGTAAACTAATTGTTAATGTAATTAATTATATTCTATACTATAAGAATATTGTATTTTGAAACTGAAAACATTTTATTTTAATAAACTTTAATTTATATATATAAATGAAGTAATTCAATATTATAATTCTATAATAAATCACATTATTGTTACCTACAATTTATTCTAGTTTTGTACACGTACTTTAAAATTATATTACAATTTCACAGAATATATTCATATAACATTACAGTATTAATAAATTTAAATTTAAAAATATTTTATTGCTTATATTCTAAGTATACACAGCTGTAAATAAAATATTGTAATTGGTAGTTAACCCTATTTAATTATTATTGTAATATATTTGTATAATATTATATTATGCAAATTTAGATCCAAATGTACTATTTTTAACTAATTTAATATTTAATAATACTCAAATACTAGTTTCAGAAATTAATTTGATTAGTACTTAAATAAAAAAAATAAAAAACTAATTTATATATTTAAAAAAAATTCAATATTTATTTTGTAATTGTCAAAATATAACGCTAAATGTTAATATAGCTTAAAAAAAAAAAAATTACAAATACAGAGAGTACCACATGTACTACCATTTTTCAGTATATTATACTCGTATATAATTTGTATAACTAATATTCATATGTAATATGCATATGCAATCAAATAATTCAAATTATTCTTTAATATATCATTTAAAGGAATAAATTTTTATACACTAGTACACTATATTTAATACCGAAACATTGAATTCAAAATACTTTGTAATTAATTTGTGAGGATTTATTATAGAATTGTGAATACAATCATATATAGGTATATAGATATTATAGCCATTAGACATCCGGCCACAGTTTGCATATTGTTGCCGTGAAGTATAGGCAACACATTTGACAGAGTGGCTACTTTTATTTTTATTCTTCGTATCACTGGTCCGCCACTCGATAACTTCACACACGTAAAATAATGTATAATTAAGTTATCATCCCTTTGTAGAATTTAAAGATGTTATAATCTATGCGATAAACGTTTATAATCACAAATGTAATTGCGCAATGAGATACTTATGAGCATTCCCTTTTTGAATTTAGATGATACTGCTGTAACGTATACGATGATTAAGATCGTAAAATGCACAATGAGATATCTATACAATGTCCAATAAAATTAAATAATGTGACAATATTTTTATTGATAATATGCAATTTCTTAAAGAAGTTACATTTTTACTTTTATGGAAAATTTGCTTTTAGATACCTATAACAAAAATATCCGTAATATATTATATATACCTAGTCATATTTATATATAATATATATATATATATATATTTTAATTTATATCATTGTTATTGCATTATTATAATGTTAATCGAAAAATAAACTATTCGCTATTTATAGCAGATAGCAGTACAATTTATTATAGTGACTATATTATTATAATATTTATATAATATTATATAATAATATATTATATATATTGTTGTATCATCGGGGGAATAATTTTATCTAAAAATATTTTTTTACCTCATTTAACCTTATTAGAACTGTTCATCCAGTATTTTATATTCATATTGGCATTGAGTTTATGTTGTCTAAATATTTAACAATACATTTCGAACACTTTCAAAATAATTCTATAATAGAGTTAGAAATGAACGTCGATGGAGTAGTTCTTATAACATTACTAATATCTTGAATGGTGAGATAGTATACGTCATTTGTCACAAAAATTTCAAAATGATGAAAATTTAGCAGTGTAAGTATTCAGTACGTTTAAAAACACATTTTCAAGAGGAAAATAAGTCTTATAAAATTAAACACTGCAATTAAAACAATAACAATATTTTTTAGGTTCAGTGGCGTATTTATGGTGGGGGGGGGGGGGGTGATGTGGTTGATATATCACTCCCCAGAGCCTTTTTTTTTACAGGTTATCAATTGCATATTTTTTTAAAACTAATGAACCGTATCCGTATTTGTATATTGATATCATTATAGTAATTTTAAGTGTTTTAATATAAGGAAAGTGTAATTTATTGAGCTGGTGACAATATTATTATAAAATAATATACAATATTATATTGTTGAAAATGTTATACAAGAATTTGAAAATAGATTTACGAACCACAGATATATATGTGAACGTAAATAACAAATAATTGTATTATAGATTTTTGTTGTCAATGCCATTGTTAAACACAATTTTTAGGATTTGAATGTATTTTTGGTAGTTCAAAAGTCATCACTGAAGATATAGTGAAATTCAATAAAATTGTTGAATTTTATGCTCCAGAAATTGATAAACATTTAGCATTCACTGAATTGAAAATGTGGAGGAACAAACTTGCTACTAAAAATATTATGTTAAACACAGCATTTGATGGGCTGCTAAAATTCAACAAGGAAATATATCCTAATATATATTTTTTATTTAAAATACTGTGCACACTTCCATTTTCCACATCGTGATCAGAACGGACATGTTCTAGTTTAAAAAGAATTGAAACCTATTTGCAAAATACAATCTCTGAGATAAGTAATATATTGAAATATATAACTATGCATTTTTTAAAACTTTAAAATTTTCAATTTAGAATAGGGTAAGTTATGTTTGGCAATCCATAGTGAAATTCATGTGGATATTGAATAGGTATTAAATGAAATGGCCAGAAAACCCAGTAAAATAAACATTATTTTGTAATGTAAATAAATTAATAAATAATTAATTTTTTCTAATATCACCGTTCAGAAGGAAATCGTAAATACGCTACAGCACCAAACAGATACTTTAGATAGTTACGTGATCTCAACGGGTTATTGTTTGAATTTAATTCTGACAAGATAGCATTTTAGATGATTTGATTTTATTAGAACACGATAGTGAATTCTCAAAAGAACATGCTCATATTGAAATCGAAGTAATAGAACAATAATAGACAATTGACGTCAAATGTATCGCGCATACAATTCCCAAAAATTATTAATTGCCTAATTTTGACGGTGATAAATGATGTTCTTTTCGAGATACGTTTACGTCACTTGTGCATCGTGCACGACAATATTCAATTACTTATACGGATAAATTCACACAGGCGCATGCGATTTATTGCTTTATTGCATCGTTTTTGAACCTTTTTAGTGTCGCGACCTCCAAAATAGGTTAGGTTAGTTATTAAATTGTGGTCAACACTTCGTGACCTCACCCCCTCCATCTATATTAGGTACAAATTTGAATAATAAAAATATCCTATCATTAACCAAACGCAGAAACATACCATTTTAAATATAAATTTATAAACACCATGTCTAGTAATTCAAACTTGTTAAGTTTGAACGTAATTTCTCGGGTCGTTGGAAATTTCCATTAACTATGGAGTGCCCGTTTTATTGATGAGCAACTTTTAAATGTAAAACAAATTCAATGATCACACTAATTATTTGTTTTATAATGTTTATTCGTTTTTTATGCATATCCTTATCAAGCTAATTTTATTATTATTATTTTAATTATCTTTTATCTTTATCCAATAAAAAGTTACTTTTTGTCAATTAGCGTTTTATAATTTTTGATCTACGCCACCCCCTGCTTTTATTGTTAACGTTATCTTAATTATTTATCAATATATATATATATATATATATTAAATTTTTTAACAACCTATAATTTGTTTTGGTGTATACCATTTTTGTATATTTGTATGATTGTTATATTAATCTAATAATTTAGATGTGCCAAACTAAACCTTTTGTTAAAAAACTGCTAGGTTGGAATGGTATGTAAACTTAATAAATAAACACAGAACCATACAAACAATAACTAATATATTTTTTTATTTTTATTAGGAAATGATATAAATACTAGTTTAAAGAATACAAAATAAGCAGATGATATTAATATTATAACATTATCATAAATTCTACCTGTACTAAAATACATAAGTACAATATATTATTTAAAAGGGTTTGTTCGTTTAAAAAAAGTTTGAGTAGACTCAAAAATTCTGTAGGACATTTTTCTACTTACTGTAAGCGAGGTGAAAATTGGGAATTATATGATGATTTAAAAAAAAAAAAAAAACCAATACCTGTAAAAGGTAAAACAGAAACAGAAAACATTGGGGGGATTTTTTAATATATACAATATAATTATTGAAAATTTAAATGTAATTACTTATTTATAATTATTATTCATAATAAAATGATTTGAATAATATTGATTTTTTTTTATATACAATATGTCACATTTATTACCTAACCTATCTTTATAAAAGTCATGAATATAATTTTAGCAGAAATCGAGGAGGTTAAATATGATAAAAATGTGTATATTTATATTGTGTAAGGGGCATATGAAGAATTTAAATCCCACGTGCTTAAAGTCCTTAAAATATGTTATAAATATAATGGTGATATAGAAAATGAAATATATGTTAATTAAAAAAAAGGTTTGAGTAGACACAGAAGTTCTGTAGGACATTTTTCTGATAACTAAAAGTGATGAAAATTGGAATGTATTTGACGATCAGTGAACTACGATCGCGTTCGCGTCGTCTTGGTTTATCCTGAACGATTTTACGTCGCGATCGAGAGTAATTTAAACCGTTTAATTCAGTTGTACTCAATATTTTGATGAGTGCAGTAAACTAGTGAACGGTGTAAATGAATCAACTGTGAATTATTAAATTGTAATGGATACATCTGACGACGTAAATATATTGAAAATCCTTTTTGAAGAAGAAGATGATATTGAAATTACATATTTCTTTTTTTCCTAATTTTTTGTTTTAACACTACTACACAAGATACAAGCCTTAAACTCATGGGAATTACTTGTATTTTATTTTAATTAATAATAATACTAATAAGTGCTAATACTAAAATAATACTTATAATGCTTATAAGTGTTGATAATAATAAGTTTAAAAAATCACTGTCAACAATATTTAAACTCATTTTTAATTTGCTAGTAATGAACTGTTGACTTATCTGGGATCCTATAAAATTAAGGGGGCAAGTGCCACCCATTTCCCCCCCACCCCACAATTATGCCACTGTCCTCCGGTAATTACGCTACTGCATCGTATACATAACTGACAATTATATTAATAAGACAATGTTCAGTTTTATTGAAAGCAAACCAAAATTGTTGCAATTTATAGTATAATGAGGAAATATGTAGGATTTGTTTTGCAAACATATTTGTTATTAATTACAAGTCATTATATTAGTTATTCACAATAATTCAATAACTTTTAAAATTAAAAATAGTGTTTTTCATAATTTTCATTATTTTTTAAAAAATAAATTTATTTTTTAAAGTTTAAAATAAATGTTTAAAATATCATCGAAATACATAAATAAGTACAGTGTATTGAATCTATTCAATATATGGATTAATGATATTAACTTTATTTATTATTTTTTTTGTATTAAACGTCTATAGTAAATAATGATACAAAAAAAAATAATGTATTTTTAAGTTAATTACGTACCTATATATGAAATTTAAAGATAGACAACAAATGATAATATTTTTATGAACTTTTTAATGGGTCAAATTTTTAATCTAATCAAAGTAGTGATTTATATAATTTGTTTTATTTATTAAAAAATTTTTATTTATTAGGTTATTATTTGTAATTATTTTATTTATTATATATAAAATGTAAAATTTATATTATAAATATTCATATTATGATAAGAATTTCAGAATACTTATCATAATATTAAAGTATTAAATTATTAAAATTAATGACGTCAGAAATACAATTTATTGAATAAATGAAAAAAATTCTAACAAATCGACATCTTGATAATCTATGAAATTCTTCTAATTTCACACATTTTGATACATCTCACTCTCATACAAATGTAATCTATAAAATGGTTATCTTCAAATTGAAAAAAGCTTACTTTAAACTAAAATTTATTTTTTTAAATTTTTTACAAGACATTTTTTTTGAAAAGGTAATAAAGGATAGGTTAGATTTTTTTTCAACGTATTGATCGTCTTTTCACAGGTTTGGCCAACTCTTTTATTCTTTTTGAACAGCGAGCTTTTAATGCTTTTGGATTTATTTTAAAATCATCTTCCTTTAGATCCAACGATTTAGTTGCCTGTCTGATTATTGGTTTTGCTAATTCCAAAGTCCTTTCTGTAGATATTAAAAAATAAAAAAATAAATTAATATTCATTTAAAAAAATAAAATTGTAAAATTAACTAAAACCATTATTTTAAAACATCTATACTTTAATATATTTTAAATAGTTTGTTAAATTTCTAGGACCGGGTCCTCTCTCAAGACTTTAAGTTAAATAGCTAATAACTATCTTACTGTAATCTCATAATATTTACTTATATTATAAAATATTTTTTAAATATAATATATTAGGTAGGTAGTTGTACAATATTCATTAAAAAAGGAAAACATAAAATTAATAGTAAACAATTAGGTAATAATTTTAATGTAATAAAGCGTACAATGGTTAAAGTTAGTTTTGTTGTCAATTACATGAATTTAAATTAATCATTAAGTGCACGGAAATTTTTTTTTGCTTTTGGTTATGAGATGTACTCATATATAAATTCTTAAAAAAAGAATTTAATAAAAATTTCAAATGTAATTAATGTCTTTATTTTGAAACTTTTTATGTAAAATGTGCTCTTAATTCACAATTAATTAATAACAAGCTATTTTTAAAGAACATATTATTACAAACTAAAAGTTATGTCTGGTTTAAAATTAAAGTTTTATTTATAATTAATATTTAACCGATTTTAGTGCATTTAAAGTATATCTGAGTATATCGATTCATGAGATATTACTGAGGATTTTACTCGGATTTAATTAGTCTTTAAAGTAAGTGAGTAGATATAGAACTTTTAATATACTTTAAAAAAATTAATCTGAAATATCTATATACAACAAAATCATTAAATTATAATATTAAGCTTAAAGTGTCTTAAAAAGTAAGTATGCACTTACAAAAAATATTAATAACTGAATAAAGAATAAAAAATTTTGAATTTACAATATTTATTATATTAATGAATATTAAAAATTAGTTACCTTTATATCTCATTGATTTTAAAAGATTTTTTCGCGGATTAAAGTTTAAATTTAATAGTGTCTCTTCACTTAACTTCTTAGGAGTAGCCAATTTTTTTTGTACGGTCGGTGGCGTTATACGTCAAAGCCGATTTTTTAACCTAGACCCGTTTGAAAAATAAGTAAATACCTATTATCAGATAACTGAAAATAATACCGTATATAATTCTTCATATGTCAGCTCGTTGTTGTTAGGCGGACGACGGGCCGGCTGAGATAACTGTTCGAGTCGCGGAAGTAATTCACTCAATGGTTTTCTACTTTTCTCCTAAACGAATCGAAAAATCAACTATTTTAACAAACATATAAAACAATTCGACATACATACCGATTCAAAAGACCTTAGTGGCGTCTGTCTAGGAGCAGACAAACGCTTAAGATTCTTGTTAAAAGATAACCGTGGTTTTGGAGCCTTAGTAGTTCGTGGTTTTTTTAACATGTATATCGATGTATTATCTCTGGAAACGTTTTAAAAATTTAATACATTATATTATATTGACATAAAAAAACTACAAATCAATAAACGCTTGTGAAGACAATTACATATACAAGGACATTGGTCTGGGTTTCGATAGTTCTAAAAGTCTACTACTAATCTCTTTAAATTTTGGTTTTCCTATTTTCGGTTTTGGGAAATGAGTTTCTAGAAATATTGTGTTTTCTTGTCGTGGTTGTTCCAAATATTCCAACCAACTTGTCATTTTTGCTCCGAGTGCCGCAGGAGAAATCTCAAACGGTCCCTATATCAATAAAACATACAACACAGTACATTCGAATTTTATACACTTTAGTACACACAAACATCGATCTTTAGATCTGTCCATTGTCGTAATTGTCGATAAGTTGGTCTGGCCATTAAAATGTCTACGCATCAATCTGTTAATTTTATCTAGCATCAAATTGTCTTGATTTCTTTTCTTTATTTCGTCCATAAACGTCTGTTGCTAAATAAAATATTAACGTTGATAACGAGTATAAATTAAATTATAGTGTTTACACGATTGATGTTGATATTTTATTCACAATAATTACTTGAGCTATTCGTAGTTCATCACGAAGTGCCTGAAGAGTACGTTTCTTTGCAGTCTTACTTCTCATTTTATTATTATTAAACAATTTAAAAAATATTCGTAAGTTATTTAACTACTATATAATATTATAAAACTTGAAACATTAATTTGTATATAAGGTACTAAAATAATATAGCTTTTATTGAATTTCATATATAAGTTGTTGCCAAGTAATATTATATTAGGTACAATAGATGTATTTAAATATTTAATAATTAATACACATATTATGATATTTTTTATAAATATTAATAATTTAATTTTTAACATTTTATAACCAATTTTACTATATATTTTAAATTATATGAATTCAGTTGTTGCTGACAACATATGAAACACAACTTTTTTATAATTATCTCTTTATAGAAAAGTGTCTGTTGGCATTTGCAATCATACTGTATAGTTAGTTTAAATTCTAATGTCTAATTATTATTAATTTTGTAATTAGTTATCACAAAATTAAAAAATTTAAAATAATGAAACCGTCATTTTGCCGATTTCCGAAAATGTTAACTTTAAAAATCTATAAAAAAAAATTGTCAGTCACGATATTCAAAATATTTTGTAAAAAGATTATGTAGTATATGATTAGACTTCGACAAAATTTTCAAAGCAATAAACCAAAAATTGCCGGAAATATTAAACATTTTTGGAAAAAAGTTCAAAGTTCCAAAATGGGCCAAATAATCAACCAATTCGTTCCAAAATTGTACCACATATGTATATTATTTACGTTAACACTCAAAAAAATATTCAAGTCCCTAAGATCAAAACTCAATTAGTTATCACGAAATTAAAAAATTTAAAATAACAGAAATAGTAATTTTGTCGAATTTTCATCGTATTTTTGTCGTTTTTCCCCTCCCACGGAAAAACTTTTGAAAAATTCGAAAAATGAGATAATAAAGTACCAACTAGACGCGATTTGCTACCGAAAACATACCCTACTTGTGGTCATCGGACTATTATTTCTACCCGAAAAAGTGTTTTCATACATAATAAAAAAAAAATTAAAAAATCTTTGTAAAACCAATACATTCTTCGCTTCGTACAGAATCTAATTATAATGTTTTTAATAATTTAATAACTATTTATACTAACTGTTTAACGGATATTGGATTTTCTATTAATCCATGATTTAATATCATCTTGATAATTCACTCCGTTTTTGACATTAAAGTCGATCTAAACATTGATATAAACAAAAATAAGTAAACATAAATTTTATTTAAGTTTTTATGACAATATAACGAGTAAAATAATTTTAAATGATTAATTGTTAAATTAAGTTTGTACTAAGGTTAAGTATTTTATTTATACTAATTGATTATTTATTGTGTTCCTCTATCTCCAAAAATGTATTACAATTTTTAAATAACTAGGTATTGATTTTAAAAAGTAGAAAAAACTTACATATTATATGATATTACCAAAAACTTCTTTGTTTCCATCAGCTGTGTACACATACCAGTGGTTTTCAACCGGTGTGCCGCGAATATTTACAATTTTTTATTTTGTTATAGATGACTTTTGTGTATATTTTAATTTTTAATTAGTCATTGCATATAATCTATATGTAGCGGTAAAACCAGAACGTGTGAAGCGGGCTAGAATCATTTATGTTTAATTTTAGATGCGCATTGGCATAACGTATAGTGCGTCAATTTCTAGAAAACATTAATAAGGTAATAAACCATCAGTTTGTGACAATCTAAAAATTAAAATATTATAAATGAATTAATAACATGTTTAATGTGATTAAATCCAAAAAACATCACTACATCAATATACCCGTTACTGTAGTTGACCCGTACGTTATGATCGCGAATTATTGTTTGTTACACGTTTCGTAGTTTCGTATTTTCATAGTTTCATGTTACAATCGTTTTATGGAATAATATACGTTTAAATTTTTATTTTGTTATTATTATGGATAAATTTGTTACTCGTTCAGTCGACAATAATACTTGTTTTAGTGAACCATTGAAAAAAAAAACAAAAAATATTAAACGTCAACACGATGAGTATTATTTAAAAATAGGATTTTTTTGGTCGGGAGATATGGATAATCCTCGTCCATTGTGTGTTGTATGTGGGGAAAAATTGTCAAATGAAGCGATGGTCCCCAGTAAACTTAAACGCACTTTTCCACAAAACGTTCACATTTGATCGGCAAAAATAAATCATACTTTGAACGATTGTTCAAGTCACAAACTCAACAATCTGAAAAATGACGAAAATTGCTAAAGTTCTAATAAATCACTAGAAGCGAGTTATGTAGTAGTAGAGCTTGTATGTAAAAAAATGAAATCACATAGGATAGGAGAACAACTAATTTTACCCGCTTGTCGTGAAATTGTAAAAGTATTATTTGGAAATGAAGCTGAAAAAGAAGTATCTAAAATTCCTTTATCTGATAATACCATTAGTAGACGCGTAAGACACATGTCTAAAGATATTTAGCAGCAAGTATTAGATAAATTACGCGATTCTCCAATGTTTGCATTACAAGCGGATGAATCTATTGATGTAAGCGGCAAAGCACTGTTTTTGGTTTTTATACGCATCAATACTATTTAATTTTACATTTCGTATTTTGAAAATCGAAATATTTGCCGAGTGCTGACTAATGTTTAATAATACCGAATTTGGGGTGGAGGGTATCACAACCCCTCATGACCCACTTCGGTTCGTCCCTGGGGGCCTATTCTTGAATGTAGTAGAATGGCGTTCGTATACGAATAATCGTACTTTTTCTAATAATTCGCCAAAACCGTATTCTTGAATGCCATTCGTCTACGAACCGATTCTATTCTATTAGTAGATTCGTATACGAATGTTACGTGTGGGTCGGAGCAGTAGAATTCTACTATTCGTGAACGAATTATCGTAACCGATGAAATTATATTACATATCTTAATTATATCACAATTGTTTATACTTCAATAACAACATATAAATAACTTTATTTATATTTAAAATAACGCAATTATAATTTACATTAAATATAATATGAAAATTATAATAATAAGTATATTTTTTTGTTTTATTTTACTACAGTAATTAAATTATTAGTTTTCTTATATAATTATAAATAATACATAATTAAAATAATTTATGTATAATATACTTACATAAACGTCATAACAAATTATATTATTAAACGTTCTAAAATTTTAATGTACATGTATAAAAACTAAAAAGACAAAAGTAAATAATATGTAATGTAGTGAAATTAATTATTTTTTATAATTTTTACGCAAAACCTAAAATATAATTTAGGTTATTAATTAT
The DNA here is from genome assembly GCA_013282895.1 of Eriosoma lanigerum. NCBI lineage: Eukaryota > Metazoa > Arthropoda > Insecta > Hemiptera > Aphididae > Eriosoma > Eriosoma lanigerum. The sequence goes on along the minus strand of CM023362.1, from coordinate 21,835,577 downwards.
TATAGTTAATGTTCTTATAATGAAAAAACAAAATGTATAAATTTTAATCAAATGAAAGTTATTAACGAAAGGAGATTTTTGTTGGTTGAAACGACCCACAATATTTTTACACTATTTTAATACCACTTACAAATGTATAATACTACAATGTATAAGTTTACATAAAAGGTACATCAAAATTCAAAATATAAAAAAAAAATAAGTAAATCGTAAATAATATGTTCTAATTTTTTATGTCTTTATTATATTATTAGATTCTGAGCGAAACAAAGAATGTATTTGTTTTACACAAATGTTTTTTTTTTTTACATTTTTCGGATAGAAATAATGGACCGATTACCAAGGGTAACCTTTCGGTAGAAAATTGCGTCTAGTTGGTACTTTATTTAGCTCATTCTTCGAATTTCTCAAAAATGTTTCTTTAGGAAAAGGAAAACTACCAAAAAATGACGGAAAAATGTCAAAATTTACGAAGATTGCAATTTTGATGAAATCGATTTTAGGTTCTTCGTGATAACTAATATAATTTTGAACGAAAGTACTTTAAATTTTTTTTGAGTTTTCTCATAGGTATTTTACTTTATACATGTGGAAAAGTTATAGAATGACCTATCAGTATAATATATTGTATTAAATTGAGTTTCGCTCAGAATCGTATTTTCTAATGCAATATCATTACATTCAAATCTTAATGATAATAAACCATTAATTTCTCCAAGGACCGAAGAGATGAAGGAAGAACGACCAAAATCAACCTTCCCACATTTTATTTTTTATTTTTTAATATTATAGTTATTACTCTATTAGAAAATTATTATCTGGAAAATAGCAGTGTTATAAATAAAATATTTTGCTAATATACTATTTATTACTTATATACCTATATATAATAATTATTAATTACTATATGTAATTTCGATATAGCTATTATGGATTTTCATGCAAGTGCACGCTTTGAATTTCGCACGAAACTTAATTTCAACCAATGAACGAACGGTTTTGCAACGTTGCCGTATGAACTATTAGAATAGTTTTTCATACACGAACAGTTCTATTACTCGTTGTTCTATCATTGTTCAAGATTTTTACGATTATTCCTTAGTAGTAGAAAACTCGCTGGTAGAATGATTCGTATACGAACGCTATTCTACTATATTCAAGAATAGGCCCCCTGATAATAGTACGTATTTTTTAAATTAAATGTATTTATTTGTTCAAATTTTACTTTATTAACAGACTATGACGGCGTAATATGTAGGCAATATTGATACTTGAATACGTTGAATACGTTAGACCAGTGGTTCTCAAAATATAAGGCGCATGCACTTAGTAGAAGAGGCGCGTTCAGAAATAAAATTATTTAAATAATTAAAAATAGAAATTAATTTATTCATGGGAAACGTAAAAAGTTATTTTTATTATTAAGATAGAATAGAATAATTAAAAGCAAAAAATCCAGAAACGTAGCTACCTAAAATAAAAAAAAGTCGGTGAAATTGCTTCTAAATCCAAAAAACTGACAATTTTTTTTATATATGTCATGCACAAAACGTTACAATTGGTATATAATTGATTTCAAACAAAGCATTTCGGTAAAGTATTGTGTTATTATGCACACATTTTGAAGAAAAAAGTTACATAATAATATATTATTATCATATTAGATTCTGGCATCCTGCAATATATTTTTCATGGTAATATGAACAAAAAAATAATTAGCATTAAACAAAATATTTTAGGTACTGAATTTTCTGTTCTTAAATTATTATAATATATGTTAAATTATTATTCAAATAAATTTCCTTTATTTTGAATATTTTGGAATTTTGGGTAATCAGTATGTAGCTACTAGTATTCTTTAAAATGAATTAATAATTATAGTAATATACACAAACAGAATTTTAAGGATTATATTTCATATTATTTTTAACAAATAATTTATTGTTTTAAAAGTTTTTAAAAAATTATTCAAAAATGTATTTTAAAAATGAGTACATATATACGCACAGCATTAGGATGTTGTATTAAAATTTTTTTAAATTATATTTTAGAAATTTAAATATTTTTATAATGTTTTGAAATGGTTGTTAAAAAATTATAAAATGTTTTTCATCATTCAGTCAGGCTAAAAAGTAATTTAAAACATTTTCTAATTTTTTAGAAACTATTTCAATACATTTTAAAAATATTTTAATTCCTAAAATAATATTTTCAAATGTTTATAATATATTATACTGCTGTGTGGTATAGTAACATTATTTACAGTTGTAATTTATTATTTCATTTTATGTTTCCTATTTTATTTGTTTCATTCTGCAACAACTCTTCCTTTTTATCATCCATTTTACTATTATTAATGTTGTTGCTTCCATTTTCTTTGGTGTTTTTTTTTAAGTTTTTACATTTCAATTTCTTTCCAATTACTTTATCGGCATTCTTTGACGAAATTGATTTATTATTTTGTCCAATGCTATTCTTATCGAGAGATTTGTCATCATTGTTAATATTTTGTAATGGTGTTGCTTTATTATTTTGTTTATTTTTAATTTTATCAATAGGTTTGTTATCTATTTTGATATTTTTCAACGGAATGGTTTTATTATTTTGCTTAATGTTATTCTTATCAATTGATATTACTTCTTTTTTAAAAATTTTCGGTGGACTAACTTTATTATTTTGTTCTGATATGGGTTTTTTTGGGACGTTTTTTTTTATATTTTCATTATTATTTTTTGTTAAATCATGTACAATAACATTAGATTCATTTTCATTTAATTCTTGATTATCAATATTATGTTTTTTATTTTCTTCCAAAGGTTCTAAAATTTTCCCATTGGGTTCATTGTTCATGTCGTTTGGTCCAACTCCATTTTCATTACAAGAATAATTATTTATAACCTCTTCTTTTTTAGAATTGTTATCTGAGCACGAATTTTCAGCATTAGTTATATTTGATTTTTCACACGATAGTTTTGTATCAAATAATTCATTTTTCACTATAGAATCCAGTTGGATTTTGTCAACAGAGATGTTTCTATTTACTGCAAATATTTCTATTATATTACATACTTTTGATATTATACAATTAAGTTTTTTACATAATTCTTCAAATGGTTCATCATGTTCTTGGCTAACAAAACTTATTGGCATGGGATTAATTTGTTCATGTATAATTTTGTTATCGAAAGCAGCACACTCAATGATATTTGACATGTCATTTGGATTATTCATACAGTCATTTTCCAAAATATTTTCACATTTATTTGGCGATATCGTTACTTCATTTGATTCACTTAGATGTGGACAACAAGAACATATATATAAATATTTGAATTTCGGTTCATCATTCAATTCTAGACATTCAATTGAATTATCATTTTGGCTGATAAAACAATTTGATTTTGATAGTTCCTCAACTTTACATTTTACCAAGACATCTTTCTTATTCTTATTAAAATCCAGTATTCTCTTCATATATTCAAATATATCATATATATAATTGAATATAAAATCGATAACATCAGGGGAATTATTTTTATCGTAATCATTTCCCGAACATGATAAAAATTCTGGGATGTTTAATGAAATATTTTTACGACTTCCAATTTGGTTCATTTTCTAATCAAAGTAAATTTTTAAATACTAAATTTCTAAAATGTTTACTATAATTATTATTAGATATTGTAAATTAATTATTTTAAATAGATTATTGGTCGCTAAGAGCTAGATAAATTATGTAAAACAGGATTTAATAGAAAACAAGCCACTATAATACAAATAACTTGTATTGTTTTTAATATTATTTATTATAAATTTAAGATTAGTAAATATGTATATTAATTTCAAAATATTGTAATAAAATGTATATAAAATATTAATATTTTCTTATTGAAATATATACATAATGTTGAATATAATATTGGTTAAAAAAGAACCTATAATATATAACTTTTTACATAATTTTAATTTTTACATTTTTTTAGGATATAAATATCAGTTTTTGATTTCCTTCGTCGACTTATTGAAGTGTTGTTGAAGTATTTTCCTTTTTTTATTTCATATGAATGGTTTATTGTATGATTTTGTATTAATCGTTTTTAAAATTCATGTGTTTCTTTTTACGAGATATATTGTTATACTTTTGTTCTTTATAAATGTTTTACTGATTATTTTTCATTATTTATAAGAGAATCTGAAAATGATTCAATATATGTTGTGAATGGTATATATGAAGCAAAATAAATATATTGTTTTGTTTGTTTATGATTCTTCTTCAATATTCGTAGTAGATTATAATATAATCGCAATAAAATGCAAATACGTAATATTATTTAGGTCACTTACCCTAGCACTACATGGTAAAAATTTAAAAAAAAGTAGTATACCACAAATTCGTAATTTTTTGTAACCAGAATTTAAAAATTCGTAACCTTACTTACGTCCCTTTAAAACAAATTTTTATTAACCTTGACTATAGGTACATAGATTAAATATACATAGATAGTCCATTGGTATATAGGTAATATGGAAACCAAACGAATAGTTAAAATATGTGACTACAGATCGCGCGGATCGTATTGACAATAAATAATTAATAAATTAATGTTTATAGTAACCGGTTATCGGTTATTATAAACATTGTAAAATGATTTAAAATAATTATTATTTTAATTTTCTTTCAATAGAAATAATAATTTGTAATTTTATTATCTCTCTATATAAAATATTAATACTATTAATAAACTATAAATAATTATTTTTATAATGTTATATCTTATTTAGATATATATATATATATTTATTTATATTGGTACTATTCATAAATCATCGATGGGTGTACCTATTTGAATATATTTTGTATATATTACAACAATACATTTAATGTAACTACTGTAGGTAAATTTAGAATTAAGAAAATATATACAATAAAAGAATAATAATAGTAATAAACTAATAACAAAAGAGTTATTTAAGAATTATAATACATTATTATATTGTAGTTATTCTTATTTATATCCAAAATTAAATACCCTATATTATTAAAAATTTTCGAAATAATTTCTTAAAAAATAATTTCAAATTTAAAAACCAAGAAGTTTCATTTTCGGACATAAAATTGGCATACAATATTGATAAATCTAGTAGTACTAGTAAAGCTCTCTTAAAATTAACAGATAGCCATATAAAGCCAGGCCCATTTCAAAAAATGAAATGTTAACTGGCTTTTCAAATTTTCAGTAATTCGGTATCAGCTGTTTTAAAAACATGTGTCACTACAGGTCAAATAACATCTAAAACGGCTTCTGCTACTGCTGAATTTGTTAAAGAATTAAATAATTTATTCGATTGTCTCAAAAGCAAAAAACTTAGTAGCTCAAATATGTACTCCTGAGCATTAAATATAGACAATCCTCAAATTCATAATTTTTTAATGGAAGCTAAAGAGTGGTGTGTACATTTAGAATTAATTCAACCTATAAAAATTTATGGTAAAGTTCTTCCATGTTTTGACCCTATGGTGTGGATCATAAACGCTATAAGTATGCTTTATATTCAACAACAACATTTAGGTTTTAAGTATCTCCTAACTAACCGACTTAATCAGGATATAATAGAAAATACATTTTCAGTTTTTTGACAACGAGGAGGTTTTAATAGAAACCCAACCGCTCGTGCTTTTAGAACTTCTTTTCGTTTCTGAAAAAATACTCTTAAAAAACCTTCTGAAATATTTATACAATTTGTTACCGCTGCACAACATTTTTTAAAAGATTTTATGGAATTAATTCCGCACAAAAAAAAATTGTGTGCAACAATACAATTAAGAATTAAAAATGATTTATTTTCAAATTTGAAGTTTGATTTAAGCTGTGAAAAACATTTTGATTTTATTCTTCAAAAACTAATAGAATGTAAATTATTAAGGCATTTCAATTGGACAAGTAAAAATTTGAAAGAACATAATGTCTCTGCAGTAAATAAATTAAAAATATTAAAAAGTGTATAAATTAACATTATTATTTTATTATAAATTAGATCATAATATGAAAAATATATATGTGTGTAGGTATAAAGTAATATATTTATACAGATACAATGTACATATATAATAAATCATAATTATATATGATAATATTTATTTATAAAAATTAAGTTTAATATTATTTATTTATTTGTATGCATAATTATAACTTCATTCAACAGTTTTTGTTTTTATTAATATTTTGCATTTATTTTTCAAAAATATCTATTTTATACGAAATTATATATATTAACTATTTGTATAATATTAATATTAATTTTAATTTATTATAATTATAATGTATTAATTTTTGTTTAAATATTTTCAAAAGTATTTGTGTTTCTATATTCTCTATATATACATGTATATATTTTATAAAAATTATACCAATTTTACTTTATATTTGTATATTTGTAAGTGTCATTTCATATTTTAATTGAATTATTAATTTCATAATGTAAATATTATATAAATATTAAAAACAATAGCTATAACAACAAAATAAAATATAATCAAAATATAAAAGTTGTATCTATAAATAAATAATAGATTAGGTACTATTTATATGTAAGTAAATGTTTAAATTCATTAGGTGTATATTATTATTTGTGTTTACGCGCCAACTGAAAATCTACAATACTACTTCTAGCGACCTTATCGGGGTCCACTCTAACTATGCTATCGGGGTCCAATACGATGTATAAATTGGTTGCCGTTTTTTTTCACGGCGTAAGCTATCTATGTATATTTAATCTATGATAGGTACCACTTGCCAAGTTTCCACTTTTATATTTTCGGGCTCTATCTGGTTAGGTTAGGCTAACTTATTTGATCTATTTTATGCTAATACTTAATAGTAATTTATGTATACTCTATAAATATTGAGAAATTACTAAAAATAAATTGCATTTTGAAAATATAGATGAAGAATTATGAATATTATTTATTGTATTTTACTAACATATGGCATAGTATCGTATGTTGAACAAACGCAACAATCGTGGATAAAACATTGAATATATAATGAATTTAATGATTTCATACTAATATATAAAAAAAATTAAATATAGCATATGACACTTCATTATAATATGCGTTCAGTGTTTATCCATTCATATTATATTTTATTAATAATATAAATTTATTTTTAAACCATTGTAGTCATTAGAATACTCATTACAATATTGGAATATTTGCAATAGGGGATAGTCATTGAGGTGTATTAGATTCGAAATTTTTATATTACATTTATATGATGTTATATTAAGTGTTATTCGTAACGTTATTACAAAATTTATGAAACTGGAAGTGAGTTGTACCCAATTATAAATTAGTGTTTTTATTTTGAAAATAAATAAATAATAATACAATCATGTTTAAAATATAATTTTATCACTCAAGAATTATTTAATTTCGTTGTGTGACTTTGTTTGTTATAACTTCATACTAGTCATTAATTAAATGAATAACTATGAACAATATGCTTCCTTTATCGATATAACAAACGATCAATTTTTAAACTTAGCAAAAGAACTTGGTCTTAATGGTTCATCCAAACTAGTTTACAAAAAACGGCTTGAGTTACAAATACCACATTTTAATAGTTCATCATGTATTCCGTCAGTTAAAACATTTTTAATGCTGAACATTCTATACAATTTGATGAAAATAATTCTAGAATTTCTAAAAACTCATCTAAGTACAATACAAATTCGAAAGTGTTCAAATACGAAATATTTTCCAGGAGAAGACCAAATAAGAAATTTTCCTACAATAATATTAAAGAACATCAACCAAATTCATACGGAAGGAATAATACATTTACAAAATTTATTGGAATATTATTTAGAATCCATGAGTGAACCTTGTGTACAAATAAATTGTAATAGAATTTTGAATACAGAAAAAAGTCATGGAAATCATATCTTTATAGAAACTGATATGTTATCAACAGTATCAATAACTTTCAAATGTTTACTAAGCGACATATCAATAAACTTGTATATGAACAAGGAAAAGTAAGTTTTTAAACATTACATACATAGATTTATTAGTAAAGCTTAAAAAAAATGTATTAGTATAAACATAGATTAAATACCTATATCATATTATAGAGTTTATTATTATGTTTCGAGATGTTGTGGTAGAGAAGAATGTTACGAGTAAGCTGGACAGAAAGAAGAATTAACGAAAATGTTTTAAACGAAATAAATGAAATTAGCAAGATACTTAGCACCATAAAAGAAAGAACATGGGAATATGATTGGTCATGTCTTAAGACACGATGAAGAGCTTCTGTATATTATAAAAGAAGGGAAGATAAATGACAAAAGAGATCGAGGACGATTACGAACTTCTTACATCAAAAAGATGATTTCCGATATAGATCTAACAAACTATAAGGAATTCAAGAGGTTAGCTCACAATAGAGATAAATGGAGAAAATTCGAAAAACTGTAAAACCAACCTTAGAGGTGAAATTAAAAGAAAGAGATTATTATTATATAATATATTATTTAATCTATGGTAAAAATAAAACTTCTCAAAAACTAAAAAAAGAATATAGTTCTTTTTAATTATAAATAATTATAATTATACATTTAATCTATTAAAATTAGCAATTTTTTATTAAAATAAAATCTTTTTATAATTTTTAGTTTTTCATTAGTTGGAGTAGTTCATTATGAGTATCATCATTATGTAATATACATCAAAAAATAAAAATAAATAAATAACCAACGGGAGAAACATAACGACTTAGAACAAAAATAAAATATTAATATTAGTCATACGCTTTGATTTATATAAAATTGTAAGATTATTTAAACATTAATTATTTTTTATTTTTAAACACTACTAACATTAAACATTTTATTCAACAATTTTTAACAAAACAAAGTTATAAGATACGTCTGAAAATTAGTATTAGTAAATGTACAATGAAATATTTGGATTTGTGGAAAAATATTGTAAAATTATTTATTTTTTTTTGGCATAGTTAATAGCCCCTTTGGCTTGATAAAAACTAACATTGCAAAAATATATTTTTAAAATAATATAATTCATTTATTAATGAACTTGGTATTTATAATAATAAAACATTTTTAACCAAATAAATTAGAATTTGATAACATTATATTTATCAAATTATGAAGAATCTCTTGAAGGCATTTGGAATTATCATTAAGACGAAGTAACATCAATAAGTGAGGAGGAAAATATTACCTATGACCACAAGGTGCTAAAATTTTTTTCATAGTGGGGAGAAATATCATAATTCAAATCATTAATAAAGAATTGTATCTTGGGTCTTAAAATGTATGGAGTAACACCGAAAGATAAATTTATCCTAGGAATTAACGTAAAATTTATGTCTAAGGAAAATATGTATGTTATAAAAACATTATCTATGATCGAATTAACAGAATCTTATACTTCAAATTATCTTAAAGAAAACGTTTAGTAGATAAGCATTACTTTATTATCTCATTATAAGACTGTAAATTGGACGTTTATAATTAACTATACATTTGAACTTCTTTTATTAATATATTATTTTTGCCATAGATAATTGAAATAGGTACTTAATAGTTATAATATTAAACAACAACAGATATTGACAATTACGACTTATAATACAAAAAATATGATAAAAATAGTTTAATATTTAAGTGAAGTAGATAGAGGTATAATTATTGGTTTTAGAATTGAAAATGTTTGACTACTAAAAATGTATTTATTTGTATTTCTATTTTGTATTAGTTAAAAAGATATCAAGTTCACGGAAGTCTTAATTTTGACGAAATTGATTTTAGATTTTTGATCTAACTATGCAATTTTGAAAATAAGTACTTGAAATTGGAGGCACAACCAAAATCGACCATGCCGCTTTTTTTACTATATACTTTTATTAAAAAATTGTAACAATATTTAATATATCATTTGGTATAATAGGTTACTACTTTTATATTTTTTTTTTTTTTGTAATTTTAGGTGATCTTATTCCTGCACAAATACTTTCGTTGAATAGTTAAAATAAAGCTAAGAGTAAAGATATTATTAAACAAAGATTACATGCAGACCCAGTATTAGCTATATGCATAATGAAACAAATAAGTTAAGAATATGAGCTAAATATGACTATTTAGCTACTGGCATACGCGGACGACTTGGCAATTATCGCATCTGGAATAGACAACATTGATGTCCAGATGAAGCTGAGTTTTGCAGCAAATGAGGTAAGAGCGTGGATGTCGAGTCACGGATTAGAGGTAGCTGTTGAAAAGACTGAAATGATCGCGTTGACCAAGAAAAGGAAGAGGAACGAGTTAGAGATAGTTATGGGAGAGTCGACATTGATAACGAGTGCAAGCTTAAGGTACTTGGGAGTACAACTAGATGGGAAGATGAATTTTGATCAACACTCCATCGATATCACGGCTAAGGCAGCAGCGACAGCTCAAAAGCTTAAAATAATCATGCCAAATGTCAGAGGGCCGAAGGAAGCTAAACGTCGACTCCTAGCCTCTGTAGTTAGCTCTCAACTTCTCTATGGCGCCCCCTTTTGGATTGACACAATAAGTCAGAGGGCAATAAACCGGATGGCGTCAGTATATAGGAAAGCTATGCTGCGGGTTGGTAGCTGCTACAGAACGGTATCCTACGATGCGTGTTCAGTAGTGACAAACATGCCACCATTCAAAGTACTTGCGCAAGAACGGGCTACGATCTATCATGGCACCAGCAGAGCAAAAGCAAGAGTTATCCTTCTTGATAGGTGGCAAGAAGAGTGGGAACAGGCAAAATACGGGAGATGGACGCACAAATTGATTCCCAACATTAATATATGGGTTAACCGGAAATTCGGGCAGGTAAACTACCACCTAATGCAATTCTTGACAGGCCATGGTGGTTTTGGGACATATCTCCACAAATTTTGCGGCAGAGAGACAAATACATGCCTTATCTGTGGAGCGGCCAACGACGATGCTGAGCACGCGGTGCTGCTGTGCGAAGCGTGGGCAAATCGGAGGAGAGATGTGTGCATGGACATACTAGTGGATGACATCAGTGCCGACAACATCATAGGATTGATGTTAAGATCAAAGCGGGACTGGGAGAAGATCACGGAAATGGTGGAATACGTTATGAGAACACGAGAGACCGAAGAGCGGAGGCTGCAGCAGGTGGAGAGAACACACCAAACTAATTAAGCTTGAAATGTAAGCCGAAGGCAAATATAGAGGGATAGAGCCCTCAAAAATTGTATTAAATAATGTTGTATATTGTAAAATAAAAGATGGTGTACGGATGCAGTAATGCTAACGCAGTTCCACCCGTACATCTTTTAATAAAAAAAAAAAAAAAAAAAAGCTATATGCATAATGAAACAAATAAGTTAAGAATATGATTCTACTGTTCGCAATATTAGCACCTATCGATAAATTTTATGTTCATTTTTGTAGTGATCTTCAACTCAAAGTACATAAAAAAGCTTATTCTAAAACTGGTACTCTAACAAAGTGTTTTAATGCCACTGGTAGTTGTAGAAAATTGAAGACACAATTACACATACAGTGGAATAGTATTTTTTTATATGGTAGATTAATGGAAGTCAATAATTAGTCTTTCACAGTTTTATCAATGTTGTTAGAACAACATGACAACATTTCTATAAGAGTATGGATACAGCGTTGGCTTCAGTGTCACGTTAAGTATCCAAAAGCAGCTATAAGTGACCAATCTATTGCTCTAATGTCAGCTTTTGTATAATGTTTTACACAGTATTCACAGTTCTCTTGAAAAATATTTAGACATTTGTTACTTACTTGTTCAAGGTAAACCCTGTATACAAATTTTGCTATATTCGAAATTATAATAACTATTTTATGCATCTAATCACAAAATGGCCAACTTTTAAGAATATGAAATAAATTAGGACTAAACATTTCTATATAAGAGCAATAGATTTTTAGGTATTTTGTACAGAAATAGACGAGGCAACTATTTCTGTGAGTGAGACAGATGGTAACTAATAAAGAGGGAAGAAATACACCATCTGCTTATCAAAGAAATATTTAAAATATAAAATAACTACTACAGTTATTAATTTTGTAGTTCCGTTAATCAATGATGATCAAAAAAGTTATCCTGAAAAAAATGAAACAGATGAAAATTCAATGCTTTTAACGAATTCATCATTTAAAGAATGGACAAAACAAATTCAATCGCAAATGCATGTGAATTAATAGACAGAAGCACATGGGCGTAATAAAAGGAGGGAGAGTTCTGAGTGTTAAACACCCCTTGAATATATTATATATATATAGACCCAAAAACCATAAAAAATATGTTATACCCATGGACTGTAGTATTTATTTTATGGTATTGAGAAATTAATTATTTAATGTATTTAAAGGTTATGAAGATAATGCACAATACGAGATTGAAATAGTATTACAGGATATAAAAATTATGAAATTATTCCCTTATTGGTCAGAAATAATGAGGCCTATATTTGAATATGGAAATGATAGTGCTACAAGTAGCAGAATTGAGAGTTATTTAAACAATTTAAAACATTAGTTTTTAATAATGAGTTAGTTTAATAATGATAATTTACTGATTACTCATTTTTAGAAAAACTAATTCCTTTTTTTGATAATTTACTATTACATGGTTTAGTAAATAAAATTAACGACGTAGATGATGATATGAATGATAATGTTTGAAAATCACAATCAAGAAACAACACGAATAAATATGTGATTGTATAGATGACTCAAGTAGAGATATTCAAGATATTGATAGAGATGATGTATTAGATAAAAATCATGTGCACAGTATTATATGTATAGTGGACAATTTGTCAAATAATGAGGAATGTAGTGTGGCTACTTCTAGTAAAAAAAAAAATAATTTATCATTGTTTTATTTTATTTTATTATTATAAGTATCATAATTGAAATATCATTCAGTCTTCCATAAAAAAAGTAATATAAAAATGGTTTCCTTAAACTATTTTTCACGGGGCCTCGCGATTTGTAACGTCGGCCCTGATAATAATTATATAGATTATAGACTATAATATAATATAAAGCAGCCTCTGAAGCGACCAAAGAATCTTCTATACAAATGATAAACTGATACACCAGAAAAGATATAAACAAACACATAACCACCAACACAGACAATTTATGAAAAAATCATTAGAGCAAACAATATACTAAACTAAACGAAATAAAAAAAACTGTTGAACCTTCCCCTTACAATGGTATGCATGCTCAAACTTGAAAAATATTTAGACATTTTTCACTTACTAGTTCAAGGTAAACTCTGTATACAAATTTTTTTGGAAGTTTTCATGAAACCGAACCACCCCCACCCACGTTTTAAAATATAAACAAATTAATTACAAAAAAATGTAATTAAACATGTTCTGTATCTATATATACATTACAATACAAAATCTAAAATAATATTATTAATAGCAATTTTTTATTTTTTTATAGGTCATGGGAGGGGTTTAAACCCGTTCGACCGACCAGCCACTCCACCATTATAAATATTCCAGCGATATGATCGTGCGTATACCCACAAATTAATTACAAATGAAAGATACTGTTTGCCTAAATATATATATATACATATATAAATATGTATAGTTCATAAAATCTAATATTTATCAGTGTTTGAATTAATGAATTAATGAAAAAGTTTATAAATATTATATATCTCTATTACAAATAAAAATTTGATTAATGTATATTCAATTATTAGATTGACATCGACTTCAATACTTTACATTCTAATTTTCCTGATATTAAATATACATTGAATTTATAATATGAAAAAGTATTGAAACTGATAGATAATCAAATTAAGGACAATTTATGTAGAATAATATTACAATATTTAAAGGAAAATAAATCTGACATCAGTGAAAGTAATATTTTAAATAATTATCTAATAATATATAATATTAAAAAAATTATTATTCATTTTTTATTCATAGATGAAAAATACTCTGTATTGTTTTAATTAATTCATGCAATATTCATTTCTACCTCAAAAAATGTAAAAACAAATAATCAGGGATACATAATATTGTGCCGCAATAAAACACTCCAATTCAACCTTTTATTTTAATTTGTGGAACACCTAACAAACCTAACGAAATAATTATATTCTTTGATTGCATTAAGTATAAAATATTTTCAGTAACATCAGCTATTGATATTTGTTTTAAAATATTTCACATATTCAATTTGGAATACCCTCGACAATCTTCAATTGTATGGCAATTTATTCAAATTTTTTTTTTTAACTAAATACCAAGTATGATACAATAGGACAAATATTGTCTGATTTAAATAATAATAAATAATTTAATTTATACACTCTGAGAATTGTTGGTATACTAAGCTTTTTTTTTATTGCATAATTTATACCATTTATATGCATTTTAAATTCTAAACAATGTTTTTATTTATATAATTTATAATATATTCATCTATATAAAATAGTCACAGGCTTAATATATCGGTCGTATAAATGTACTTGGCACCTGCACAATAACGATCCATGTCAAAATACACGATTTTTTGTTATTTTAAATAAAAAATAAAAATATTAAACAAAAATACACAGATTTTTTTTTCAATCATATAATATTGTAAACCTGTTGAATTTTTAGCTACCTATATGATAACAATATTATATTTTTAATATAATAAAAATTGTAATTATTGATTATAATTTAGTTGTTTTAACAACATGGTTATTATAGATTATATAAGGATTTCATTATATTAACAAAATATTTTTATTGTGGTGAATATATTTCTTGTTATTACAATAAAATATTTATATTTACCAACAATTAATATATGTTATAATGATAAAAATATATATTCAAATTGACAATTTTATTATCTTATTGATAATACAAAAAGACTTTATCAATTTAACAAGATAAATTTGTCGGCTCTATATTACAAAATTTTTGTTAACCTAACACAGAATTTTATTTCTATGATTGGGATTTTTCTTTCAGTGATAGGTACTCGACTTAAATATGAAACTCTCAATCATATTATTTCACAACTCATATAATGAAAAATTAGTAAATAATATACTGGAGTTTGTATTTTTTTACCACTGCCTATCTATACATTTTGACGGGTTTGATATACTTAAATACATTTTTTAATTTCTGTATTTATTATTTAATAACGTAATACGGCGGCCGCCGCCATTAGAATCCAAATGGAGATCGCGTTTTATTTAATTATGAACGTTCGTAGTATTTGGATTATCATATTAAGCTGTATGTACAGACAAAAATTTAAATTAAATAATTATTATTATAAAATACCTACTTTTATTTTTTAAAAGTATTCCACAAAACCTTAACTATTTACATTTAAATATTTAATAAATAAAACTAAAAAAACTTATATTTTAAATGTCCTATAAGTATCTATATTTTTAATTAATTTTATTTTCATCCGTTCGAAATAATATTATTTTTAATTATATCTGGGTCTCTTATATCAGTCTTTTCGGGTATATCGAATCAACAATTTCGGGTAATAAACAATCTATGCAAAATCTAAAACAAGTGAAAACATCTCAAATTTAATATTTTAATGGGTAAAAAAATGTACTTTTTAGTTATTATAAAAATGCATTCAAACGTTTTCACGTTTTTTCATGTTGACCATTTTGTTTTAGATAGATATCAATAATAAAAAAATTGATATAATAGCGAACAGTCATCCAGATCAAAGTCTATTTTTACTGACTGTAACCATGCAGGATCCCATTAGACGGCTATTTTTACAAGACATTGGGTATAGAACTACTAGGATATGTCTTTTCATCGGTAATATTTTGTAAGTCAGAAAAAAAATGATTAAATCTGAACCTCCGAACATAGATTCAAACAAAATCGTTTGACACATAATAACCGAATAAAAAAAATTTATGGAAATACTTAAAATTGTTTTTCATTCTCTAAATTCAAAATTGCACTAGTTATCGTAAAATATTTAAAATCAAGTTCGCCAAAATTACAGTTTCCGCGAATTTCACCATTGTGGCGTGACAGTCCGAGCGGGCATAAGAGTTGTCGGAATGCGACAATAGATGGAGATGGCGTCGGTAAGAAACTGCGGCAATCAACAATGGGGGATAAAATTTGTACGATTCAAAAACAAAATATGTAAATAATAGGGAAAAAATGTAGTATATTTATTGTAAGGGTATATTCCAATTATATATGGGAGGAAAAATGTAGATAATTAAGGTTAATAAATATAAATAAGTAGATATAAAATGATAATGTAATATGTTAGTCGGAGATCGACTAACTTCTAAGGAAGTCGAAAATACTTGTTAGAATAACCTTACCCTATGTACGGTAATCTGCTCAACGGTGCTCCATTTATAAAGTGTAACCGTGTTCTAGAAGTTACCAATCATTGTTTTGTTTTATAAGCCTACAACGGTGTTCCACCTTCGTGTGCAACCGAGATCTAGGTTTAACATTTTTTTTTATTTAATTTTGTTATTTATTTATAATATATATATATTCTATTTTCAATCGTAATCCATTAAATTTTAAATAATTAAAAATCCGTAGTCCGTATCTTTATAATATTAAATAATAAAATATTTCAATAATTCATTCTGCATTTGTTTATACCTTAAAAAATCGTAAGTACATTATATCAATGATAAACAACCGAATATTGACCGCAACAGTGTTTTACTGTGTATAACCGTGCTCCGATCAATATTTCTGAATAATATCAGGTAATAGAATATTGTGCGATTTAACGGTGTTCCACCACAAACGGTGTAACCGTGGTCAATCCATAATATTTCTGTACGTAAAAATACTTTGTTTACGTTTCCCCTTTAACACTAAAGTTAGGCGGAAATAAAACGAAACACCATTTTTCCGTCATTGTTTGGTAGTTTTTCTTTTCCCATCCAAGAGCTTTTGAAAAATTCGAAAAATGGATAAAATTAAGAAGATGATATTCTCTACCGAAGGTATTTCTTATTCGTAGTAATCGAACCATTATTTCTGCGGAAAAAAGTATCTGCAGGAGTAGAATAAAAAAATTAAATTCCATTGTGAAATATTTTAATTCCGTTCGGTCAATATTTAAAATCATAATCAACTATGATGACATTATTTTATATACTATTAGACACGTAATAGGTATGTATATATGGTTTATATATTTAATTTTTTTTCATATCAATTGCAATCGAAAAATTCAATAATTTAACGTCAATACCGTTATGTCTATATGGTCAAAATGTATATATATCAAAGGTATTATAAGTTAAGAATATATATTTACCAATATGTTTCAAGTTTTAACGCTTCTTTTGGGACGTCGCATTTCATTCTATTCCAATAAATAATATCTTAACACTTTATGACAATTATTTGAATTTGAACGTATTATTTATTATTTTATGTTTAGTAGAAGTATTGTCTGCGGCACGTTTTTATTGTTTTTTTCTGACCGTCCTAACGTGTCATCTTAGTTAATTTATCTAATTTGTTGTTGTTCAAATAAAGTACACCCTGTTATGAACCTTTGATTAAATATTATATATAATGTAGAATAAGCATTTTTATGACGCGACTGCAGTCACCTTCGAATGAATTTCATGATGATTCCGGCAGTCGATCGTCAACTATAAGTTAACTACAATAATAATTCAATATTCGGCTTAAAATTTTAATACATAAATAATTAATAACGAATAAAGATATTATAAAACGTGTATTAATTTTATTAAACCTAATCTAAATACTTTAACCGAGATAGAGTGATATTAACTACGAAGAAGCGAATTCTATATATATAAAAAAAAAAAAACGTTACCAAGCCCAACGGACAATTAAACCGGACGGCTCATAACAACCCAATATATAATTATAAATATTAAATATAGAGTAGTGAAGCGTATGCGCGAGTATATATCATATTAAAACGATTTTTTGGTTTTTACTATACTGTAATATAATGCGTAAACTTTTAAAATAATTTGTGGTACGTGGTATACGCAGGAACTATTTTTCTTGTGGGGGGCAAAAATTTAAGAAAAATCATAGTATATAGCTTACATTAAAATAAAATACAAATATTTATTGATTTTTGTAAAATAGGTTTATCTACTATTTTGTAGATTAAACTAATAGTCTTATTTACCTAATATTACTTATTTAAAATTTGAATATAAAATTAAAAACAATTTTAATGTTTTACATTTTTTAATTTTATTTGTTACACAACATTTCAAAATTTATTTTATTACATATTATATTATATAAATATTGAAAATATATTACATTTTGACTACCCTGTCTATTACCTGTATTACCAGTAGCCCTTAATAAATTTCAACTTTTTGAGTAGAAGTATTGTTGTGTAGCCAACCCTTAAAGACACAATCTCTTAGACATTATATACCTGTGCTGTAAATGATTAACAATTCCAATTCATAAAATGTAAGTAGTCATGATAAATCCCTGATTGTATTTGTACAAAAAAATCGGAGTGTTTTCATTATTTTTATGCTAAAGTCATATAGTATATTCTTCTAGCAGTAATTGCAATTTATATTAAACGTTAGTAAAAAATTAGTATTAGTCAGGGCTTGCAAACGTTATAATAACGTTATGATTATAACGATAAACTTGTAATAAAACGATTGAAATATGCTATATTAATTTAAACGGTTAATTATTAACGAAAATATAATAATACCAACAAATAAAACATAATATTAAATGAAATGATGCTTTAACGTTATAAATAGTAAATAACACAAAACATAATAATACAAAAACAAAATTATATTGTTATTAATTTAGAGAATAATATTTACCACAATATGAAATATACATGTTTAAGAATAATTTTTATCTATTCGTATTATTAATAGGAATATTTTTATATATGTCATTATAAAAAAGGAAATGCCCGTTGTTTATCATATTAATCAGGGTACCCACATTATTATCATTGGTTCATTACCAATTATTTTATTTGTGTTCAAATATAATTTAATATTATATACATAGTTTAAAATAGAGAATTTATAAGAAGTGAAATTATATGTAACACAAACATCATAGACGTGTATTAGTGGATGGCCTATTGACGTGTTTTGTTACTAAATGTATGTACGTGTAAATTAATTAAAGCGTAATAATTATTATTTAAAATTTATAAATATAATATATTTATATGTATTATTTTATTTGCAAGTTTAAATTAAAACTATACCAATTTCAAGTGATTTACTGGAAGATATATTAATCATAAGAGGAAATAAATTATAAAAAAAAAATGTATAATTTAAAGTTTTTATACTTAATAAAAGTTATTTATCATTTACCATCTTTTTTACCTAATGTATATATTTACATATAAAAAACTAAGAAATACATGTTGTTTCCCATAGTATACTTGTAAATATATGTATAAGTACATCAATGAACAAGATTTGTTATGTTGAAATGGATTATTTGAATATTCAATAATTAATCGAAGTATAATGTATTTTGATATTTTAAATTTTAGCTAACATTAAAGCATGTTTAATATTTATTTATTTAAATAATATATATTATTATTAATCATATAGTATTATAATGTATAGAAAATTTATTTTTCCGGATAATGAGTATCGTTAAACATTAAAATAACGGTAAACGCTAAATGTAAATGTCTAAGAACAATATAATTTAACCGTAACATTAAACACAATTAATTCATAACGATAAAATATCTGATAACATTAAACGCATATGCTCTACAACGTTAAATATGTTTAAAACGTTAAACATTTTGTTATTTCCAAATGCAAGCCCTGGTATTAGTATACTATCATAATCAGTATAATTAGTATAATCGTACTAATTTACTTCTCGAGAAAATTACCCAGTTTACTTGCTTGTAGAAACAAAAGCCCATAATAAATGACGACGGTTTGAGTGGATATATTATTTTTATGCTCCAACAAACCCTTAAAGATACAATCCCTTAGATATAATACTATATCTACTGTATATGATGAGTCCCTGGTAGTATTTGTGCAAAAAAATGTTGTGATAACATTGAGTGTTAACATTTGTTTTTATTACCCGACTATGTTTTATACTCAAATTTAACACAATTTTAAAATACTCGTATCTTACAATTTTATTTATAGTCTCATATAAAGTGGTCAGGGTGGGTATTTATTTAAAAATATACTTAGGCTATAATAATATATAGTGTTAAACATATTTTCCAAACTAAGAGTTTTTTTCTAATCTGTGACTAGTGTCCAATTTGTATTTAATTATTATTACTCAGGCGTCATAGGTGGTAATTGGGGGAACTAAGCTCCCCAAATGTTCTATTTATGAATTTCCGCCTATGGGTGGTACAATATTTTAATTTTATTGATTTGGTAAAGATTTATTTATAAATTTGATAAAATTATCATGTAATGTAATGTGGATGGTGGTCAAAACTTCGCATCTTATTACATTGACCAGACTATATAAAAACAAATTCGGCACCACAGTTCCCATATGATATATTTGTAAAAATAGAGGAGCCGTAGCCCTCCATGCTCCCCCTCAAATGGCGCCACAGCTGTATGGCTGTATCTGTAGCTTCTGCTGAGAGTAGCTTGTCTAAGTAACGTATTTAGGATTTTATCAAGGGGGGGGGGGATACGAGATGGTTAGTATCGATATTTTCTGTCTCCATCGTAAACAATTCGAGTTAGATTATAGCAATTTCGATATTCTAATTTTCTTTATTTCGTATTAAGTGTAATACTTTATGTAGTTATACAAAATAAATCATTTTTAATCAGTTTTCGAATAATATCAATATAAAAAATAGGTCAAAGTAGGAGATCTATCCCTCATATCCTCCCTTAAATACGCCACAGGTTTGTCTATATTAATAATCTTTGATAACCGTTATAAAGAAAAATAATATCATTACAGCCATTTATTTGTGTTGTTGGAGTTGACTTTAAAATTGCAAACGATTTTTATGTATACTATTTAAATACATACTATAAGATTTAAAAAATAATAGAGGCCGTTGAAGTTTATTTAAAAAAATTTCAAGTATTTAATTTAATATTTCCTATACAGTATATTTTATTTTGGACATTTATACATTATTTTTATAATATGAATTGTGAGAATCTGACATTAAACGTTTTTCACTTTTGTTTTTAATTTCGGAATCATCCAACTAGTAATTAATATAATATAATATTACATTATAATATTATATAAATACTTTAAAAATAAAAAATACATGTTTTGTGAAATTAATTTATTATATAAATATTGTAATTTATATGTATTACTTTAATATTCGAATAATACATTGTCAATATATTGTAAACTTTAATTGTAATACTTTTATTAATAATAAACAATATATGATAAAATGGATTTCAAATTTTTTATTTGTAAACATACATTTATTGTGTTAGATCATTTCATTGTTCATTTAAAATGGAATCATTCCTTAACTTCTAAAAGTACATATTGTTGTGGTATACAAAACTGTCCACAAACTTATACGTCATATCGTTCATTTATCAAACATATGAAATTAAAAATTTGCAACAATACTAATACAATTCCACAAACATTTAAATAATGTAAATAATAATATTGTTAATGATGATATATAAATATCAGAAAATAATTCTAGTGATCATATGCAAGATTTTGAACAAAATAATATGTATTTTTTAGATTTAGATATTTTAAATACCAGTTCTATTATTTCCTTTTAAAGCGTTTTGAAACATTTGGGTTCATTTTTATTCTCTGATTGGAACAATCATATGATTTTCTCCACGTTTTTGATTTTCACTTTAAAAACAATAATAAAACTAAAATACACTTAGAAACAAAAATAAATAAAATAGTATACTAAAAAATATTAAAATTTGTTTTATCGAATGGGGGAGGGGGTAGCCCAAATATCCATCTGTCACTTCAACATGTTAAAATGTTCGCACCGCCACTGCTTGGATATAAAAATTGCAAAACGGCCAACATTAAATTCAATATTTATAAAATAACTAAACATCATTACTATAAATATCATAAATAGTTCAACATCTTAGGTAAACTTTTTAAATTCTAAACCAATTGATACCTATTGTTATCGATGATCAGAGAATACATATTCATAGTCAAAAGGAATTAAAAATGTTATAAAATTATGTGAGCATAATAAAATGGAAATTCCACAAGTCAAAAAAAAAGAAAAGTTTAAACCAAAATTGATAGTTTTTATTATACACAATATCTCATGGAAACTAAAGAAGAAGAAATGAGAGTTACGGTATATAATATAATGTTAGATCAAATTATCAATGCTATAAATAGTAGATTTCTTCAAGAAACTTAAAATATGATAAAAAGTATAACACATTTATTAGAATTAAACGTTGACAATAATGATATCTCGATTCTAACAAATACTTTTGGTTCGGATGTTGAAATGTTTAAAAGTGAAAAAGGTATACTTCAACATACAGACAAACCTCATATCAATAAAAGAAAATATGATTTCTGGATAGCATGGTTAACAGAGCATTATAATGGAAGAGAAATTATTTTGAATAATATATCGAAAGCTTTAAAGACATTTCTTACTATTCCTGTAACAAGTTGTTCGTGCAAAGGACATTTTCAGACTTAAATTATTAACAACAACTGAGAAAATAATAGAACTATAGTTTAAGAATGTAATTTATATTTTTTTTTTAATATATTTTTGAGTTTTTCTTTTCGATAAAACTCGTTCATTTATCTATGTAAAATATAATAATATGTATAATATAATAAAATATTATTATAAAACGAATAAATGACAATTCATTATATTTTTCCTTAGTTATTATAAAATTGCAAATATAAATAAAAAATACGGCGCATTGTATATGCAATATTCGTACAAGACTGTATGCGGGATTCAATATTGTATATCCGATAACGTATAATGTTAATATCATATAATCGACATGCCTAT
>CM023362.1:21749371-21802456 GCA_013282895.1 Eriosoma lanigerum | reverse complement strand
GTTTTATAAATTATAAATTAATTATACATTTTTACTTAATGTTTAATTTGACTTTTTGAGTATACTACGTTAATAATATTTTTATTTTTTACCATATATTTTTTCTTTATAATTATTTCCTAATTGAAAATATAAGCGAGTTATTATGTTTTTATTATATTGTATTTTTTAATATACTCTATATGGCAATGGTTTTAGTGAATATTGCGTATACTGCGTGTAATGTTTTCATACTATGTGGACGCGCTTTAATATAATAATAGGTACGTATATGTATTATATTTGAAGAAAAATAATTTAAACTTACAAATAATGAAAGAAATAAAAGTTAAGTTATATGTATAATTTAGTTTTATTATACGACTGTTATTTTTAGCATACGATTTACATAATCGATTTATATAATGAAAATCGCATTATATGGCATTTGATTTTGAACACGAAAACGATATTAATAACAAATCGTATCCTTGAAGGACTTGAATGTGTTTACGCTAAATCAACGAAATAATTATATTCGTCATCATATAAATACATTGGGTTCAGTGACATTTATTGGTGTTGTTATCGTAAAATTATATTATGTGATATGGTATTATTTGTGTTGCCAATGTGGCAATTCGTCATTGATGATGGTGCGACAACCAGTGGCACACAAAATCCCGAGTTTTAAATTTAATTTAAATCAAACCCTCATACTTATCACACAATTATCCAAATATTATATATAAGATTTGTATATTCGGTACTAGATATTAATATTTTAGACATTTTTACGGGTACTCGAAAATATATACAAAATAGTGTATATCACATTTTCAGACAGCACAGTATGTGTGAATCGTACTCTTGTCTTGGATTTATAAAAAGAGAAATAAATTTTGTCTATGAAGCTGAAGTGTTTTCTATAGAGGAATTAAACAAATTACTAATATAATTGCAACGCATTCTGACTCTTTGTATTTAAACGTGGACAAAAATGCATGCGAGCAATTTAACTTGATAATAAATAAACATATTTCTTAGAAAATAATTAATTTCTCTCAACAAAATTCATATGCAACTAGAGTTGAAGCAGCGGTTATTTCGTAGAATTCATCCAGTCAATATTTACGAAAAAAACACAATAAAAAGTCTAGGTTATATTTTAAGGAATAATATAATTATTAGTTATTTATTTAATTATGAATGATCGTAGATATAAAATAAAATATATTAATATAATGATAACGATAATTTAGGAGAAGGGGTTTAACATTTTTTCAAAAAATAAAAATAACAAACTTCAAGGTAAGAAAAAAGTTATTTTCTAAAATATACAGTATAAAAAAATTAAAATCAAAGGCTGATCAATACTATGGCTTAGTTGAACCACTGCCAATTGAAAGTGAAGAAACTCTTGCTGATATTGAGAGTAATAAAATAAAGATTTTAAAATCTCTAAAATTAAATAATAGTGAACGAGAATCCATAGAGAAGCAAACTATAGACCAAGCTAATTGTCAACAATGGTATTTAGAACGTAGAAATAGATTGACTGCTTCCAATTTTGGCCATATTTGCAAAATGTGACGTACAACTACTTGTAAAAATACATAATTCTATGTCTATAATTTACTGTAAAAAAGTTATACATCTGATGTCAAATTAAATATCCGTTAAAAGCTAAAGAATAAAATAATATAATTATTTTTTTCCTCTTCCAATTCCTCGTATACGCAAAAAAAAATAAAATGCCCAGTGATTTTTCAAACGATGAACTTATTTTAGATGCTAATAATAATATAAAAGTAAATACATATTATTTTGCATTAGACACAATACAAAAACAATTAATTGAACATTTCAATGATAAATCAAATGGTGTTTTAAAAGACCTCTCATTTCTCACAAGCAAAGTAATTCAAAAATTCTTTCAAGATCATAATTCTTTACCAAGAGATGCGTTTAAGTTATTTGTGGAAATTTATGGCAATTTTGTTGATGGTAATTTGTTACGTTTAGAGTACTTACAATTTACTTGTTTAATAATTTACTAATTTATCTACTCTCTTTTTATATTTGAATATTTATCCAATACTTTACCTAATAATTTTGAAGACATATTTGGCAGTGAAACTAAGCATGATAATGACATTGAAAGTGGTGAAAAGCATAAAATAGATAATATTAGAAAAAATATTGAAGAAAATTCTGATAGTCTATAACCCATTTTTCAATTGTTTATAAAAAAAAATTAATTTCAGTTTTTTCAAACTTATACATAGTGCTAAAAATTGTATAACCTTACCAGTAACTAATGCTAGTCTGGAAAGAGCATTTTCTAAACTTAAAATTATAACATAAAAATAATAATATATTAAAATATAACAATAATTTATATTAACACTATTTTATATTACATAATATAAACATCATAAACATAATTTGTGATCTCAAAAATTGTTAAAATTATTATTTATTTCTTATACTCAAACCTATTAATTTATTATTTATTATCCTATAATCGAACATTATGGTGTAGAGATTGGTTACTTAGAAGAGAAACACGGATACTTAGTTATACATTAGCTATATTTGAAAATGAATTTTTAATTGAAGATGAAAGAAGCTATTAAGGAATTTTTTAAGACTGATTCCTAAAGTTTTTAATAATTTGTTACAAATAGTTGGACCACATAAACAAAACACTAATATGAGGGAGGCAATTAGTGCTCAAAGAGAATGTAGAATGTTATATTTATTTATTTATATTAAGTTATCGTTATCTCTTCATTATTTAGCTACTGGAGAAAGCCATGTTAGTCTTTCTTATTTTACAAGAATTGAAAAAACTCAATTAGAAGCATTGTTTTTGAGACCATAGATGCTATCATATCTTGCTTAATAAATTCATATTTAAAAGTATCATTAATATATTTTCATTATTTATATAATTTAAAAAAAAATTCAAATTGGGTACTAAAATAGTACTATCACAGACCACACTGCCACAGTTATAACAGTAAGTAGTAAGTGCAAAATAAAATAACTTCATATCAATATAATTATCAAATCAGTTGGAAAATATTAGACGAATTATCAAATATTTTAAAATTAACAAAAAACAATATGATTAGTGAAATGGAACATGATACTATTCTGGTAATTTTTCTACATATAGCTATTTTATTTGTTTCAGAAAGAAGTTATTATTGGTTTGTTATGCTTATGATGGGTGTGCTATACTAGTGTATAATCTAAGGTGTGCACTATATGTATACAAATTACATAACTGACCCATTTTCTTCAAAATGGTAATGTGTTAAATATTATAGATCATTATTCTTTAATCTTTTGTTATGATAAATTAATTATTATTAAGGCATTGAATATTGATAGTATCTAAGATTATTGATTATAGTTATGTACAAGTGTTTAAAATATTGGTGGATTGCACATACATTGACATTAGCATCAGTACCGACTAATCTAAGAAACTGTGGCAAGATAACTTTCATTAAGAGAACATTTTTCATTTTAGATTCATTTCAGACACTTTTGCACGTATTCATAGTCGATTCTTAAATCCAGGGACCCCAAACAGATACTTCAAGTAGTTCAAATGAACTGCCTTAAAAATGGAGTGGGTCCCCAAAGAAATATTCCATTTAAAAATGGAAGAAAATGCTTATAAACTTTATACCAATATAGTTAATTAGCATTATAAATAAATAAATTGAACCTAGTCACTATTTCGGCACCGCTACTTAAACCCATTCTTATTAGTTAATTTTAAAAGTAATGCTTTATCGTTTGTATTCATAATTATGTTTAAGGTAAACTTTTATAAGTTATGAGTAAAATAATTGCTTAAATAATTCATAATCTCTTCTTAAACAAAACTATCGTTTATGAATCTCATAAGTATAGCTTAAGCTAAACTTTTTCTAATGAATTGACTATAAATACAGGTATAAATGTTTCATGTGAAAGCGCTTAAAGTTTTATTTCCATTCTTGGTTGTATTTTATAGTTTTTTACCATCAATAAAATTTGTATTCTAGTTATCTTTTTATGTTAACAATTTTTTGATTTGAATTGTCTAAAACTGTTTTAAATGAGTTTTTTAAATTGTTTGTACTAATTATTGTTGTGTATAAAAACAATGTATTATTGCTCAAAAGACTGAGAAAGTAAATAAAAACTGTTGTGTTTCAATAATGTTTAATTATTATTATTAATATTTTTGTTATTACTTTGTGTATTGTATTGAAGATCAAAATATTAATAAAAGGGGGCGAAGTCAAGTTTTAAAATTGGTTTATTAATATCTAATGATTATTATTGTTATTATTACAATATATTTGTTGGTTCCTGAATTTACATGTGCATGTATTTTAAGTGTCATCTAAAATAATATCTATTAAGTAGCTCCTACTTCATAATTGGTTATTAATTAATTTTATTATGTGTGTTTGAGTGTGTGAATTTATGAATTATAATTTGTGAATATTTAAATTTTAGTATAAAATAATTAAAAATTCATGTAATTTATATTTTTGCATTGGATTTATTATTTGTTATTTAATATGGTCAAAACTAATTATAGCAAATTAGTAGGGTTTAAAATTAAATTACTTTCATTACTAACAGTATGAATTTAGTACAATAATAATTTAAGCCATAGTAGGGCTACTTAATAAAGTTATAATGAAAGTAAAATAATATTTAATAATCATTGATTTCAGAATACAACAAATCATGTAGTAAAAAAAACATTAAATTATAGTTTAAAGTCTAAAAATGAGAAATATTCTCCTCAAATACGCAGTTTTGCATTAACATTACAATTTTATTCTGCTAAAGGTTACATATATGTACGAAAAATATTTAATAACATATTACCCCACCCTGCAACATTAAGGAAATGGTATACAGTAGGCAACGGTGACCCTGGTTTTACAAATGAAGCATTTAAAGCTAATTAATTAAATGTTAAATATTCTACAACACCAATTATATGCAATATTATAATTGATGAGATGACAATAAGGAAATAAATATCATATTCAAATGGTAAATTTTATGGTTGTGTTGATTTGGGTACCGGTGATAAAGAAAATGATCACGATAACGTTCAAGAAGCCACAAATGCTTTAGTTTTTTTAACTATATGTTTAAATCGACATTGGAAGGTCCCAATTGATTACTTTTTAATTCATAGTATCGCTGGTAGTGAAAAAGCCAATTTATTGAAAAATTGTTTAAAGCTTTTTTCTGATACTGGAGCAAAATGCCGCTCCATAACATTTGATGGTGCTCTATGTAATTTATCTATGTGCACATATTTAAAAGCCAATTTTGATTACTATTCTTCATATTTTAAACCATGGATAAACAACCCAACTTTCTCCAGAAATTCAGAGCCTATTTATATATTCTGGAATGCTGCTCATATGCTAAAGCTGGTAAGAAATACATTAGATAGAAAAAAAACAATAAAGATGCAGAAATAAAATGAAACTACTTAGTATAAATATCTAATTATTATGAAAATAATCAAAAACAACTCAAAAGAGGTGAATTGTCGTTACTGATCTTTACTTATCCAATATCTCTTTTAAGGTCAATAAAGAATGAATACAAAAGTATTACCAATGCCTGGGCAATAGAATGGGGTTTAATTAATGCATCAACTGCAATAGATGTGTTACAACAATATTAACAATATATTAATAATATACTACTACCAACTGGACTATGGTTGCATCAGTGTGGATTAATTGGTTTTATGTTTATATTATTAAATAACTATACTTATAAAATGTTTTTATGCACAATAATTAAATATGAAATTAAATTTGTACCTAAATCAAATTGGTCAATATTATGATTTCAATTTATCACAACATAAATTTAATAGTTGATAATTTAAACATGCTCAAAATCGTATATCGAGAAAAGCAAAGACGAAAGAAATAATAAAGTCATTATTCAATACTCATTATATTATTCGATTACGAATATTTCGAGAGAAAATAAGGTAGATATTATAGTATTATACTGCCATAACGGTTAATTTATCATTCGATTGTTTCAGTCAATTCCGAGACCGAGAGAACCACTCGAGTATTTCGACTATTTTCTCTCGATTGTTCCCAACACGAACACAATTGTTTAGCAAAAATTTAAAAACAAGAATGTTTTCTTGCAGAAAAAAATAAATAATTGCAACATAATATATTATATATTGTGTTTTAATGAAAATTACATGTGTATCAATATTGTCAAAAATAAAAACGTCCTCGTTGGGACTAAATTGCAAATTAGTAGCCGTTCGGTGTGTTTTTAAATAATCATTCATTATTATAATATTATAAATTGTAAAATATTTCGCTTAGCGATCGCCCGTAATGTTGTTAATCAATTGCATTAATATGTGTTCGCCATATAATAATAATAAATCAATATAGTTGATCAACAAGGCGCTCGCGGTGACGAGTTACTAGTTACGGTGAGGAACGGTGGATTGTCCGTGCTTCGCGTTTTTTTTTTTCATGTTGGTTTTTGCCGACGTCAAGATGGTTACTAGATTTGTGCAAAGTACATATGTAAATCTGTTAAAAAAGCTGATAGTTAACAAATTCACTATCTGCTAGTAAACTCGCCCAGTGTAATCATGTTTACTAGCCAATTAGTAGATTGTAAACCATCTGCGAGTAGAGTTGAAAGCTGGGTTACTTTACTCGCCACTCGCTGGCGTTTACGCTTTCAGTGTCAACAAAATGTCGACGGAAATAGGTTGTTCGGGTGTCATTATTTTTTAGCTCATGCTTTCAAAAGGATCGATTAGAACGTTTTGCGTGTAATCATCACTATCATACTAGCCAACTAACGGTTTGTAAACTCGCTCAATGAAATCGAAGCTTAATACACCCAATGATTGTATTATTATTTCTTTTTTTTTTATCGGTGGGCTTCCTATCACTTAAAATATATAACAGTGAAGAAGTCGCCAAACATAAGCAAAGATTATAAATATTTTATTTAAAAAAAAAAAAACACTGCTACATAGGATTTTAATATAAAATTTCCAATGGCACATATCTAATACAACAATTTTACGAATTGATGGAGATAAATCGCATTCGAAAGTGTTTATAATATTATGTTGTTGTGCTAGAGTTCAGTTGGATAATGTCAAAAATGGAACATTTTGTATTTACCTCCATACCATTTGTACAAACATTTATTACTAATAACAACTATTTTCTATGGAGGTAATATAATATAAAAAATGTCCGCAATCCACCCAATTCTACGGTACCTAATAATAATCTTTTTTATATATCTATAGAGCTTTTAACAATTTTTTATAGAATTGTACTGTGCGTCTATACTCAATTATTTTCTTACCTATACAAATTACTAAAAAATATATAAATGCTTTTATCAACAGAACTGTAATGTTTTATATGCGGATTGGCATATTGGGAAATCGGGAATTCTCATTTCAAATTCAACTTTTGATATAGGTAGCAAAATAAACTATAATTTGTTATACATAAAAAAAACTATTAAATTGTATATCACAATGAAATAATAAATGTACGCACATTGTACCAGTGTAGTAATATTTCCATCGACTATTAGTCGAGTTTTGATTAGTAAGAAAGTGATAATTTTTTAATATAAATAAATAAAATTTACAATTAGAGTTATTATTATAAAATTTTGCTGCGAGCTGGAAATTTTTTCTAAAAATCATTATCTGAAATATATGATAATAATGATACAACTGATGATGATGAATATGAACAGCCTGATGAAAATTACATTGTAATGTTAAAAAAGTCATGTAAAGAAAATAGTGTAAAAATTATGCAGTTTGTTGCTATTAACTTTTGGTAAATTTTAAACTATACAGTGAAGCATATAAACATTTAACTTTAGCTTATACATACCTACTAATGCTTCCTTCATCTCAGGTAGGTATTGCCCAACGCAAAATATTTATATGAAGTCTACTTAATTTTATAATTTCATTCATGTACTTGTTAACAGGTAGCACAGCACAGCAGTTTAACAGCTTGTGAAAGTTTATTTCCATTGTTGAAAATAATTAAAACAAGGATAAAGAGCAGTTTATATGGTCAAAAAATGGAAGCTTTAATGCTTATAGCTGATAATAAAAAAATTTCAAATGATTTAAATTCAGATAATATTATTGCAAAATTAAAAACTAAAGTAGATTCCTTAAAAAGGAGCTAAACTTTTAATATTTTAATTAATAAATTTCTATTTTTAAATTCAAGACTTGTGTTTTTCATACTTTGGTATTTCATATTATTAATAGTTTACATTGAAATTAACTTTGCGTTAAAAAAATGAATAAAAAAATTATAGTAAATAACAGCTAGATTTTAGCAACTACCAATTGGGCCGATATTTATAGTTATTTCCTGGGTCGTAAAAAGTTTCCAATCTGCCTTGTATATATATATTAAAAGTAGAAACTATAATTTGAATTTTGTAAATTAAAAAATTTTCTACATTAACAATGAAAAATAAACCTTTAGAAAATATTTCTACTAGATATTTTCAAAAAATTGTGAAGTCAGAGAAATAAAAGTATGCACAACAATTAAAAATTAATAATGATAATTTTATATGTATTGATATTATTCAATTATTGCAACTACAAATACATCACCAATTCAACTTGATAGTACATATTGATATATGTGTCTGTATTAGATAATATAAATTTATGAATAAACTTTGATGTTTCTCATAATTGTTATAATTCATTGCTCAAAATTTTAAAAAAAAAATAATGCCTTAATGTACTATGTGATATATTAGAACACTTATGAAAACACCTCCAACAAAAGAAATTAGACAAATTGTTAACGGTTCATACATCCATTTGGGATTAGAACCTATGTTAATACCTATATTAAAACAATGTCATATATTCATTCCTAGTAGTAGTACCTAAACTAAAAATTGGTAAAATATTGATGGCCTACCAAATTCAAAATCTCAATTTTACCCTATTTTAATTCAATTTTATATATTGAACAATTATTTAATGTTGTAAATCTATAAAGAAACGTTAGTAATTCTAAACCGTATTTTAAAATATGTATTGAAAGAAAAGATTGACCTCAGAGACATCATATAGTTTTATACACAGTATAATACAACATTATTTTTAAATTTTTAAACAATACAGAAAAATCACAGTTATACTTTCTGTTTGGCATTTATCATATTGATGAGTGGTCTAGTGACGTTTTGCGTGACCGAAATGAGGAACTTCCAATTATTACTGGATAAAAAATACTAAAGCGAGCAATAATGTAGAGAGTTATCACAGTTTCAATCATGAAGACAATTAGGTTTGTTTCCAGTGAGTCTACTTGTCTAAATGGGTAGGATTTAAATATTTACATACTACTTAAATATAAATGTTCCTATCTAAATAATAAAAAAAATTAGTTATAAATTAAATAACGAAAATTATACAATTTAATAAACATTATTATATTTTATCAATATAGACATAAAATAATAGATTTATATTACAAAAAAAGTTTTTTTTTACCTCATTCCTCCATAGAACCGTCACTGTACTATAGTTTATGGGAACAGTCATTACCAGCTGCGAAAACAAAAACTAATAACGCAATTGGTGGTGCAGATACCAATACATGTTACAAATAATTCATACACGGTAGAAGCAGAATGTAAAATGTAGTCTAGTGTAGTTTTGTGAGACCAAAATGAGGAACATCCAATTATTGCTGAATACAAAATATTAACGCCAGCAGTTAATTGGAGTTACCTCAGTTTAAAACACGATGTTGACGACGATTAGGTTTGTTTCCATCGTGTCCACTATATCACGTGTAGGATTTAAATATTTACATACTACATAAATATAAAATGTTTCAACAAAATAATATAAAAATCAGTTATAGATAAAATAAAGAAAATTATACAATTTATAAAGGAAAAATGTAAATTTTAAAGTACTAGAATAATAATTTTAGCTGCTAAAAAAACAAAACAAACATGAGTAATAATTATAAAACGTATTTTAAAATATGTAGTCCAATAAAATATTGAACTGCTGGACATCGTATTGGTTTAAACATGGTATTATACAGCAAATATATATCGATTTGAAAATGTTTAGGCATTACAGAAAAATCGAAGTTTTACTTTCTATTTATCATTTATGATATTCTATAATGAATGTGACATAAATAATTTTGAAAATAAAAATAAAATAAACTATGTTAAAATATTCACAAAAACCTAATTAAAATATTATTGCATACAAACTCTTTTTAAAAGTTATATTTACAAAGTAATAACATGTGTTAGAGCCTCGTAATATTTTCGTTATATTATATTTAAATCAACTTACGATTTCACGATTGACTTAGATCATAAATCGTATTAGTATTGTAGTCAATATTGTAACAGTGTATGGGAACAGTCACCACCAGCTGCGAACACAAAAACTAATTACGCAATTGGTGGAGCAGTTCCCATAACCCGTTATAAAAACGAAAGTTGAAGAGTAGTCAAACGAAGTTTTGCGTGACCAAAATGAGGAACATCCAATTATTGCTGGATACAAAATATTAAACGCCAGCAATAATATGGAGTTACCTCAGTTTGAATCACGATGTTGACGACTATTAGGTTTGTTTTCACCGTGTACACAAAACTAAACGGGTAGAATTCAAATAAATACATACTACATAAATAGAAAATGTCTCGACACAATAAACAAATATAAGATGCGGGAAAAATAATATAATAACAAAATTAGTTTGCATAAATATGAATAATGTAAACTTTTAAAGGTTAGAAAAAAAATATATAGTATTCAGTGTGGAAGTGTATATTACAAAAACTGGCGGTTCGTTCGACTAGTGTAAATCGTGGTGCTGACTCTGACACTGACTTTCAAATAATTAACACACGCATACAGTCTTTTCATGTGTTTTTACTGTCATATTAAACTTAAAATAATTGTAACAATTTATAATCTGCACGGAAATTAAAACAAACGCACATTGATAACAAATATCCCAACTAGCATTATAACAATTGGCGAATTATCGAAAATTTTATTCCAATAAGATGGCCGTTTGATAAAGTATCTAAACGATACAATATTGTTTACTTGTATACAAAATGTTTTTCGTGCGCATTCGATATCAACAAAATGATTGTTTCGACCAATTTATTTTGAAAATTACAAACGACCTTTAAATGGAGATAAACAAATAGATTCTTACTTGAGATGGATACGCGGTGACTGGCACGACGGCTACGACGAACGCGTTAAAGTGTCAGAAAAAATGGCGTAAAATAAGAAAAATAGCGCGATAACCGACCTGAACGATAACTAATCACCTGCAACTAGAGATGGCTCAAATTTTTCCAACCTTGATATTTCGATTATCGATAATCGATTTTGTTTATCATAGAGTACGGTAGTTGATGCATTTTACATTTTTTTTTTTGAAGTTCTTAGATGATGCATTCTTAGCTAAAAACGTGTTTCAATATCATGCCGATCAATATTGCATTTTTTAGCTCTTTTTTCATCGTTATCATTACATTTTGTTTTTTTAATGTAATTTAAATCTAATTAGATATCTTTTTATTTGTTTTTAATATTTTTAGGCGATATTAACATTTTATTATTCATACATTTATACATTAAATTGTGTAAGTAGAAGTTTGAAAATAAAAATAAATTCTTAATAGTGATTTTGTTTTACATTTTGCATTCAATTAAGTTCATATCTTATCCATCAATAATTATCGATATCACAAAAATATCGATATTTTTTTCACTATCCCTACCTGCAACCGTGGTCGCTGATGTAAACTCGCCACTATAAGTAATAGTACGGTGTGTTATGAATGTTGTTCGACGGTAACAGACTATGACGAGGGAAGGTGAGAGGAAACGCTGCTCCATGCTGCGGCAGCTAAAGGACGTTCCCTCCATATAGCCGCGTTTGCGTTTGTATTTGGTACAGTATGGCCTCGATAGAGAGAGTGTGTCCATAATGTGAACTGATAAGAAAATTGTCCGCCATTAGTAGGCTAACAAATTAATACCTATATTATAATTTGTATAAACTATAGATTGATTTTGATATAATTTACCTATATATTTATTTTAATAAAATATAAATATGCACTAAATTAAAAATAGTTTCGGTAGTTACAGTCGGGTGGAAAGTGGAAACCGTATTTTCACAAATTATATCAATGGAATGATTTCTTTCATTCTAGGTGATCAGATGAAAATAAAAAAAAATAAAAATTATTGAAATACCATTTCAAACAGTATATTATATTGTAGATTATTAATTATTTCATACATCTTTATGTACTGATTATCTATAGGGTAATTGAGATAATGGTGAAATAGAAAAGCAAAATTTAATAACTTTTAAACTCATTTTAATTGTGCATATAATTATTACGCATGCATAATAACGTTAAAGCATTTTAATAAAATTGTGAAAAAAATAAATGGTAGCCTGAAAAGTATATTTGTTGCAAGCATAGATTATATTATTTAGAACGAATTATTATCTAAAAAATAAATAGCATATAATAACAAAGTTTAATAAAAATAAACCAAACAATATTTTTTAACTAAATAAAAATTATTATTATTATTAAATAAGCAGCAACTTAAGTAAGGCTGCACTACATACTTAAATAACTAAATAGCTATATAAATAAAAATAAATCATTAAAAATTTCATATATAAAAAAGTTAATAATGTTAATGTAAAATAAAATAAAGCAAAACCCACATATTGTTTTTCTGTTTAAAAATACGGCTTCCTAGACGCGAATGACCGCGGCGACTGTTGATATGTATTTCCATTAAACTGGTTTCCTACGCGCGACTCAACATTAGTCGCTGCGGCTGAAATCTATACTGCTTTGAGAGCAGTGTATCGCGACTCGTTATTATACTATTGTATATTATTGAATTTTATTGAAGGAGTCAAAATATCTGTATTAGACTAGATGATAATTAGAGGGATTGATATTTTTTTAGCACACAGTAGATACAATTCTACAAACTGTACAGTAAATAAAATAATCGATTGTTTCGTACGAACATTTACATTTTATAACATTTCTAAATTTAAGAATTATAATATCATATTTTTCTATACATATTTCGCACTATTATCTGTAATATATGGAGTTGCCAATAAAAATAAAATTATCTAATGACCGAAAAGTTAACAGTAAAAGCTTCGATTTATATTTATTAGTGATACAATATTATGTCATTAATTTGTCATTAAAATTATATTATTATTATTATTTAAAACACGAAATTCCGCCATGACTTGTAAACGTCCCGACGTTCAAATCAAACTGTTTAGTTTTTACACATTATAAACGTATCAATGTATAATTTTTTGGAAAGTCGCCGCGGCAATCAGCCGCGTCTAGAAAACCGTACCTTTACTGTGTCACTCGCACGGCGTCAAGTCGGAACGGTAAACGCATTTTCGGCGGCGGTGGCGCGCAGTGGTCTGAAAAACGATTTTACGAAACATTTACATTTTATAACATTTCTAAATTTAAGAATTATAATATTATATTTTTCTATACTTATTTCGCACTATTATCTGTAATATATGGAGTTGCCAATAAAAATTAAATTATCTAATGACCGAAAAGTTAACAGTTAAAGCTTTGATTTATATTTATTAGTGATACAATATTATGTCATTAATTTGTCATTAAAATTATATTATTATTATTTAAAACACAAAATTCCGCCATGACTTGTAAACGTCCCGACGTTTCAAATCAAACTGTTTAGTTTTTACATATTATAAACGTATCAATGTATAATTTTTTGGAAAACCGCGTCCTTAACACACACGAAACTTAGTGATTTAGACGTTTCCTACTTCCAACGTTACAATCGATCTGGCGATGCCATAAGGAGTCTAGAAAAAACTAATTTGATTTTGTTATTAGGGGTTATTATAAATAGGAAAGTTGATCTAAAGTAGTCTTAAAAACAAATTCAAATCGGTTTTTAAATTTCTTATTGCATCACTAGATCGATCGTAACGTTGGAAGTAGAAAACGTCTAAATCCCTATGCTTCATGTGTGTTAGACAGAGAAAGAATATTCAAAG
Source organism: Eriosoma lanigerum (assembly GCA_013282895.1). Classification (NCBI taxonomy): domain Eukaryota; kingdom Metazoa; phylum Arthropoda; class Insecta; order Hemiptera; family Aphididae; genus Eriosoma; species Eriosoma lanigerum. The sequence goes on along the minus strand of CM023362.1, from coordinate 21,788,249 downwards.
GGTATCCAACGCCCTTAACATAATATATTATTATTGTGTCCAATCCAAAACTTTCATTGGCCTAGGAGATTTTTTTATAAAAGTCGTTAATATATCATTTTCCACATCATCATACTCTAGGATAACTAATTTTGTTTTGATCGTAGAAACTTGAAAATTTGTTAGACTAATATTATAGGTAATTTTCACACGTAAAATTTTGGAACGGATTATTAGTATAATATATTGTATATCATCTGACTGAATTTCGCTCAGAATCGTATTTCAAAATTTAAAATTCAATATTATTTCATTAAAATGAAATTTCGTCGAAAGGACGAAAGAAGAACATCTGGAATCGACTTTCCCGCTTTTTAAAATTATATTTTATTAATAATAATACTTTTATCATAATAAATTCGTTTAACAAAATAAATAATTTGTATATTTCCAAAAAATCGTATTACTTTAAAATATAATTTTTAATTAATATCCTTATATTACACATTACACAATTTTACATATATTACTTTTTTACACCACCATTATTATAATATTGTCAATTAAATATTCAAATTTCAAAATCAACAAAATACTATTAGAAACCAGTAGACTCTATAGTACGCGATTAAAGATGAGGTCTACTGTGACATCACAGTTATTAAGCCACGACCATCTCGTAACAGAATGCTTCGACCATATATCTATTAATCGTGGGTACATTACATATATAGACGTATACATCTATGATTACACAGGAGATTTTATAGTAAGCGCGAGTAAAAATTGTTGATTGCTATGATAAGCCAATTATATGAATTACCGATATCTGTGTCGTCTGTACATAATATACTATTTTCCAATTTTTAATAATATATAAAAAAACATAGTCCCTTGGATACGCCACTGGTTACACAAAACATTTCAGGAAATTTTAACCATTTATGGAAAACAGTTCAAACTTTTAAATTTAGCCAAAAAATCAATCAATTCGTTCCAAAATTTTACTAATCGTAAATATTACCTATGTTAGTATTCAAAAAAAATTTCAAGTCCCTATGATTAAAACTTAGTTAATAATAATAAAAAAATAAATAAATAACGGTAACCATAATTTTGCCGATATTCCGCTTCTCAAGGAAAAACTTTTGGGAAATTCAAAAATGAGCTAAATAAAATTTAGTACGGAAAATTTTTTCTACCCGAAAAAATGTTTTCATAGATAAGAAAAAAAAATTATAAAAAGCCTATAAAAAAAAATTGTCATCACGATTTTCAAAATATTTTGTAAAAATATTAAGTAGTATATTATTAGGCTTCTATAAAATTTTCAAACCGATAAACCCATAATTGTAGGTCATATTAATTTATTTTGGAAAAAAATTCATAGATCTATATTTGACCAAATAATCAATTAATCTGTTTCAAAATTAACACACTTGTATATTACCTATGATACTCAAAAAAAATTTCTAGTTTCTACGATCAATTAGATAATAATAAAAACTCAATTCGTTATCACAAAATAAGCAATAAAAAATTACGGAAATCGAAATTTTGCCATTTTTTAGTAGTTTTTATCTCCTAGAAAAAAACTTTTAAGAAATTCGAAAAATGAGCTAAATAAAGTACCAAAATGATACGATTTGCTACCGTAAGCATACCCTACTTGTAGTAATCGTACAATTATTTCTACCCGTAAAAATGTTTTCATTTATAAAACAAAAACATATTTTAGAAACAATACATTCCTCGTTCCGTTCAGAATCTAAAATATTTTAAACTTTCTGATAGGAAAAATAACACAAATTTAATACGTATGGGTCGATGGAGTACAGATGATCATTTACAATCAATTTGTTTAATTATGAGCAATAAATCCGTTAATTATAATATAAACAAATAATAGGCTTACTTATTAATTTATAGGAACGACCTATTGCGATGACGAATGAAAACGAATAGGTATAAATGATGATATCAAGTATTCATAAGAGTGTTTGCCGAGAGAATTATGATTCAAAACAACAGCAATCAATGCCTTAAAACAAATTTAATACTTTTATTTTTATTTTTAATTAGATTATTTTGAGATTTGGTTGGAGTCGTAATTATTGAGTATACTTTATGCTATATATAATATCGTCTTATTTTATTACATTTTTAATTCAGCATATTATTTGAATTATAAACATTGACACGATATTTATTAAAATAATTTCATTTTACATTATGATTGATTTTCAGCTGTCGAGAATGAAGGATTGAAATCGAAATACATACTATTGCAGCACGAATATCGTTGTCAACAAAACCTAGTAGGTCGACTGAAAGTTCAGATAATTAAATTCCGTTTGCAGATAAAGCATTAAGCTCAATTTTGTTCTAGAACTGGGTCAGTGCTATGTTATATTTTATGGAAAATCGCCAAAATACCGGATGATCTTAACATAATTCTTTAAGAAGTAAAATATTAGATCTACATAAAAATCTTTAGAGCTAAGAGTTTGATTTAATCTAAATTTTATTTATGGTGTTTTATTTCATTTTTTTTTTTTTTTTTATTGTATTTATTAACTCTTATAATTAGTAATATATAAATTATTATATTAGTCATTTTTTATAATTCTAGTAAAATTTTCACGTTTTTGAGCATTTTTTAAAAAAAATTAAATTTTCTTTAATAAAATATCAAATTAAAACCATAATTTATTCATTACAACTCAACATTTATCATTGTAATAAAAACCATCATAACGTGATTTCATGATACAAAATCAAAAATAGTAAATAGTATATTTAAGAAATTATTCGAAATTAAAATATGTAAAATATCATTTAAAACTCGTAATTTATTTTCTTTAAAATATATTTGATTATTTTCAGACCCTATTTAATAAGTTCAGCGCATAGAAATTTTTCAAATAACGCGGTATTTAGTCACGTTTTTTGTAATATTTTCGAATATTTGCTCCTTAAAAATATTTTACTATGCATTTTTATAATAAACAATATTTTTTACTTATACCTATCACAATAATTATAAAACATTTATAATAGTTACAATTTCATAGCCTAACATAAATTACATTAAAAACTAAAAAATATAAAAATAAATAGGTTTCAAGTCCTTATGATCAATACTCAAATAGTTATCATGAAATTAAAAAAATTTATATAATGAAACCGTTATTTTTCCGATTCCGAGAATTTTTTATAAATTCGATAATAATATTTTACCATGCATTTTTATAATAAACAATATTTTTAATTTATATCACAATAATAAGAAAATTTTTATAATAGTTACAATTTCATAACCTAACTTAAATTGTATTATAAACTAAAAAATATATGGGTTTTGAACATATAATTATTTTAATAATTACTTTTCCATTCGATATTTTTTAGTTACCATTACATTGTTGTTTTAAACGGATATACTTAGTTCATTATAGCTAGTAATTCTCAAACTTTTTCCTTTTATTACACGTTTATAAAAACAAATTATCATATTTCCCAAACATTTTATTGTATATTTTTTTCTATTATTCTTTCATCAAACATGAATCCGAATTATGTTCTTAGGAAAATTTTAGAGACTTTTGGAGAGGCCTTCATCAATTTTTAAAATACTAAATTAAATGTACCTAACATATTCGTATACTTGATATTACACTAGTATACATTTTAAATAATAAGAAGTCTTGGAGCCTAAACCACCACTGGTACTAGTAATCGAATATTTAAACATAATTTTTTTCATAATAACCTATTAGAATTGTCTGAAATTATATTCAGTGTGCTTGCGTCGGTTAATGATACTTATAACAAGAAAAAAGTAATTATAAACACAGAAGAAACAGGATTCATAATGAATATGCTGGGACTAATTCCCAATTTGGCTAATGTTGATGTGGTCAACGGTTCTTTTCCTTAACTAGGCATGGGTAAAGAGTGATCCAACTCATGGTGCGCTTGTTACCTCGCATTCAATCACTGTCTGGTAACCAGACGAAAAAGTAATCTATAAGCGAAAAACATAATAAATTCGACAGTGAGAATTGTTTGGTATTTATATTGTAGCTAAACGATTATTGAACATTTTTTCAATTAAAATTTTGAGAACATGATATTTAATTTAAATTTCCTTTGTTTAAATGATAAAAAACCTCAAGCGAATTATTATTTATTACTCATTACGCTTATAATTAAGGCTGACTTCTTGAATATACATATTTTTATTTGATCCTCTAAAATAGTAATAATTTTTATACAATTGAATATTTGTATTATGCAGAAAGTTTTTTGGTTGTATGTTTTGTAATAACTATTTTACATTTTGTAAGTGCCCACACAATAAGTACGAAACTTCGAAGTCGCATACTTAGTAGTTAGGCTGTAATTTTATGCCCTAAAGACCCATGAAAATTGATCTTAGAAAAATGTAAAAATGACTGAAATATTTAAAAAATATGCTAAAAATACCTGAAAATGACGTTGAAAAATACAAAAATTATCGATTTAAGATAATTAAACAGGAAATTCATTTTAAATATATCACAAGTAAATTATACCTTAGACGCAGCCGCTTGTTATTTAGGTTTTTTTTTTGATATTTCAACAATTTTATGATTAAATATCACGAGTACCTAACTATAATTTTTAGATTCTGAGCGAAGCGAAGAATGTATTGGTTTTACAAAGATGTTTTTTTTTTTTTTATGTATGAAGACACTTTTTCGGGTAGAAATAATGGTCCGATTAACACAAGTAGGGTATGCTTTCGGTTACAAATTGTGTCTAGTTAGTACTTTTTTTAGCTCATTTTTTGAATTTCTCAAAAGTATTTCCTGGGGAGGGGAAAAACTCCGAAAAAAATTGTGGAAAATCGGCAAAATTACGATTTGTTATTTTAAATTTTTTAATTTCGTGTTAACTAATTGAGTTTTCATCTTAGGGACTTGAAATTTTTTGAGTGTTAACATAGGTAATATACATATGTGATACAATTTTGGAACGGATTGGTAGATTATTTGGCCCAGTATGGAACTTTGAACTTTTTCCCAAAAATGCCTAATATTTCCGTCAATTTTTGATTTATCGCTTTCAAAATTTTGTCGGAGTATAATCATATACTACTTAATGTTTTTACAAAATATTTTGAAAATCGTGATTGACAATATTTTTTCATAACTTTATAAAGTAGGAATTTGTGAAAATCGGCAATATTACGGTTTCATTATTTTATTTCTTAGTAACTAAATAAGGTTTGATTGTAGGAAATTGAAATTTATTTTAAATATTTACATTCATAATTTACACACATAGTAAAATTTTGGAATGGATTATTAGTATAGCATATTGTAATATATTGAGTTTCGCTCAGAATCGTGTTTTCTAATGCAATATAATTACATTCAAATCTTAAGTATAATAATCCACTAATTTCTCCGAGGACCGAAGGGACAAAGGAGGAACGTTCACAATCGACATCCCCACTTATCTTTCCTTTTTTATACTTATATTTATATATACAATTTTAAATTTTGTACCCGATTTCCGATTTCCGCCTATGCAATGGTGGCAATAGTTCAGCACCACTGCTTACCTTGACAGTTTAAATGAATAAATAAGACTGTCGATAACAGTAAAAATTATGATCTTATGTATTTATGAAGGTAATTAAAATTATCTTTATCATTTATACATATGTTATTGTTTTAATATTATATGCATAACGTTATTTAGTAAATAGAAGTAAACCTCCCACTTATTATTCGAAAATAATCATTTGTAAATAGTATATTATTTAGTGCAATAAAATAAATAATGAACATTTAAAAAAAATGAAAAAATGACTAGAAAATTATAAAAATACGCTAAAAAACCAGAAAATAACTTCGAATAATACAAAAATTATCGATTTAAAATTATTAAACAGGAAATTCAGTCATTGTAAATATACTACGTAAATTAGATCTTAGACGCAGCCGTTCATTATTTAGGTTTTGATATTTTAACAATTTTACGATTAATTACTACGATTTACGAGTACCTACTTTATAATTTTTTTATTCTTATATTTGTATATAAAATTTCAAATTCACATTTTATGTCCAGACTCCAAAAATGCTCAGAAAACTCTAAAAATGTCTTAAAAATGAAGAAAATTGGCTACCCCAACCACCGATTTCCGCTTATGCAATGGTGGCAATAGTTCATCGCCACTGCTTACTTTAGACCAATGCTGGGCATTAACGAGTTCAAAAGTTATAAGTTAAGTTAATTTTCACTTTTTAACTTAACTTTTAATATTTGAATATTATAGTTAACTTAATTTGTACTTTAATTTTTTTTATTACGTATTAACTTAATAAATAAAGAGTTAATTTTCTTAAAATTCAAGTTAAATTAATATGTTTATATATACATTTTAAGTTCAAATGATATACTAAAAATTTTTTTTTAAAAATTTAAATTTGTTTACGAATTTTTTTTTCGTACCACTATATATTAAGACAATTCAACAAAACAAGATTATTTTTCTTGTGAAATAGTTATAAATAATAATAATATTTTAAATTCCTGTTATTAAGTTATTGACTATTGTTTATTGTTATATTATAATAATAAAATAATAAATCATTATCGTTAAATAATTTCATTTTAAATATAATTTATACTTTTATTCAAACATTTTAAACCCACATGAAATTTAAAAATTATTTTATGATATATAATTAAATATATATATATATATATATATATATTTGGTTTATATAATATATTTTATAGGTGTATTTATTATTTAGTATTATACCTAAAAAATCTATAATTATAAAATTACAATATTATTTATATTAATAATATTATTATTATATTATATTGCTATTTCTATTTGTATTTGGTATCATATTATTGATTTTAATTTTATATAATAGGTACCTGTGAACGGGCGTAAATCTGTCACACGTTAATTGTAATAATTGTCTAAAATTTCAACCAAAAAGTATAATTCAATACATGTGATATTTTGAAAATAGCCGTAAACAAGATTTAAAAATGTGATTATAATCATGAAATTTTTCTTTTACCGAAAAACAACATATTATAAAAGTGCTTCTATATCCGATAACATAATAAAATTGAGCTAATAGGAAACAAATCTATATTAATTATTATTTAATATTTTGTTTGTTTTCATTGTTCTAATTGTTATAACCCCACTACCTCAGTGTAGTGTGGTCGATGTTACCCGGACAAAAAGTTCTATTGTCGTCACTAAATATAGCTATAGCGGTAGTATTGTTGCCCTTCCTATTCTAAAAATATACTACCTAAGCCTAATTAAATTAATATAATTTTGTTTAAAAAAAAAATAATAACTTAACCAAAGTTAATAAGTTATTTTTTGTTTTATACTTAACTAATTACTTAACTGAGTTCATAATATATTTCATTAATTATTAATTGAAAACTTTTTTTATTTAATGTCGATTAACTTAACTTAACTCGGTTAAAAAATTGCATTAACTTGCCCAGCCTAAGACAGTTCATTTGTTCATTTGAACAGTTGCGCCATTGCTTACCTAAGACAGTTCAAATGAAAAAATAAGACTGTCGATAACAGTAAAAGTTATGACTTTATGTGTGTATGAAGGTAATTAAAATTATCCTTATCATTTAGACATCTGTTATTGTTTAAATATTATATGCATAACGTTATTTAATAAATAGAAGTAAACCTCCCACTTATTATTCGGAAATAATCATTTGTAAATAGACTTTTATTTGGTGCTATAAAATAAATTATGAACATTTTTAAATACTTAGTTCATAGTGTAATAATTATCACTCCTCACAATTCAAAATAATAATGAAGTCTTTAAACATTTCTATGATTGTAAGGATAATTATGTTTTCATGTTTCATATTTGATGGCGTTTATCAAGGTAATAAAAAACTATTAGAATTTCAATATAATATGTATCTTTAATCGATAAGTTTCTTTAAGAGATCTTATAGTATTTTATATACGCCTTCCAAAGAAATTAGTATCCAATATTATTATTTAAATATTATAAAAAGTAATAAAATAATAAATATAATTGAAGCTGTGTTGTATAATATATTTTCATTTATAATTAGTTTGACGATTAACGAATTGAATATTGAACTTGGACCCATTTTAATGTGTTACACCGTGTAGTGGTGACTTCTTGATATTTAATGTTTTTAAATAAAACAAAATATGTTCAATTATACTTCGATATAGGGTTTATATTTTTCTAATACCTATAAATATTTTAATAATATATGAATATTATTCATTTAGTTGTTGGTGCATATGATGATTGTTCAAGTAAGTTTAATTATAAAATTATATCATGATACTTAATTTAAATATAATTATAATAGGTATACACATAAAATAACTTGCAGCACTCTGTGCCTGATTTATTGTAATTTAATTATCTGAATATTTTGTCAATTACATTCAAATTTACATATTTTTTGTATATTGATTATAAAAAAAATTATTTTCTAGGACAAGTAACTGCAGCCTTTGAAAAGAAGTAATTTGTTATTATTAATATGTTAAACAACCATTTGTTAAAACCTAGAGGGTCAATAAAATAATAGAGGTTAGGTGGATGGTGAAATTCTACAATATATAACTACAAACCCACCTTATAATTTAAGTCCGAGCGCTTTAAAACTCTTCAAATTATTCAGACTATATATATTTCAATAATATTACACATTTATATATTATTTGTAATTTTTATTGTCCGACTCCAACTTTCACTTAATTTGAAGTAGTGCGAATTAAATGCGTATTCGGTGCCATTATCATTGATTAATTACTACGTATAATTAATCAATGCCATTACTATGTAATAATTTAATTACAATATTTAGTACAAATCGCCAATAACGGCACAAAGCAACAATAAAATGTTTACGACTTCTAGAACCACTAGCTGCACTCTGCACATGTGCAAATAACCGATACGGTTTTACGAAATATTGATTTTACTATAGCATATATACACGTTTTCCTATGTGATTTAATGCGTCGCGAAATAGTAATTAAATTTATGCAAATAGGTATTGTATAGAATAAGTTTTATATTTATTTGGCTGAACACATTAATTAAATTTTTTAATTAAATAGGTATTGATCATTCTATAATATAATCATTATTAGTAGTTTTTGATACACAATTAAAGATATTAATATAATTGACGTACGTCTCACCATAATCATGATACATAACAACAGCCGGAATAACGTCACGTCAGTCCTTCTCGACAAAATATTATTATGGCCGTAAAAGTCATAATGGGTATATTACTAATTATAATTGTTATCCCACGAATTCAGTAAAATAGAGCAGAAATCGATGGAGGAAAAAAAATTCCGAAATTCTAATATGGGTTGCTGAAGTTCCCCCATAATTATAACTGAGTTTTTCAAAGTTGAATTCTATCGTACAAATTCATATAAATAAAGCAGAAACCGATGGTGTAAAAAAAATTCGAAATTCCAATATGGAGAACTGGCGAGACGTTTCACCAGCTCCTCCAGGACAATTTTGTTATAGCCATAAAAGGGATATCGTACAAAGTCTGAATGTCATTATACAAATTACGTACAAATTAATGGTGTTAAAGTTTTTTCGAAATTCGAAAGTGGGGGGGCTGGTGAGACGTACGTATATAATTGTTTAGAATAATTGTAAAATAATCACGAGAAATTATTTAAATTAAATGTATGAAATATAATTTAGTGTAATAATTAAATAATTTGTACATCCTTTCTAAAAACAATAAATCCTTTATTTAGTAGTCAGATATTTAAATAATAAATAGTATAGCTCAGCGGTTCTTAACCTGTGGTGCGCGGCTCCCTGGGGGTCCGCCATACTCATGTTAGGTGTCCGCGGCAGTCTTAACACCTAACATAAATCAATACGTGACATGAGTGCACTTTTACAATATTTTTGGATTATTATTATTATTATTTTTTCATATATAATTATAAAATATATTTTACATTGTAAGAGATAAACCTTTTTTATCTTAATTACATCAATGACAATGTGGAATTCGATACAATTATGTATCTAAATATTCTAAACTTAATAATTTTATTATTAATATTTATTTATCAGTTTTTCTTGATCGTACGAATTGTACAGGCATACAGCACTTTAGTCGGCAGTCGTATATTTACTATCAATAAGTGGTTAGAAAGGATTATCCACAATTATCGAGTAAAGCTCTGTAAGTTTTGATTCCATTCTCCACAATTTATTTATGTGAAAAAGCCTTCTCCGCCCTCATTTATATTAAGAATAAATTTCGAAACCGAATAGAAAACATAGAATCTGAACTACGGTTAAAGCTTTCAAATATTGAGCCTGATGTTTAAAAACTCGTATCTGGTATGCAACATCAACCATAGCATTAAGACTTAATAATGAAGTTAATAAAAATTATGTTTTAAGAATATTAAGAATAAAATATTTATTTTATATTTTTTTTTTTAATTAAAGTGTTTAATGGTGTTAAAGTTTAAAAAAAAAATTAAGTCTAATAAAAATAATTATATTTTTTGTATATTTTGTTATGTTTGCTTCTATAATTTATAATATAAAAATTATTATAATTTTGGTCGTGACAACTTGATATGTTTTGTAAAAGAATGGTACAAAAAATTGGTAGGGGGTCTGCGGTTTCTAAAAATCATTCATCGGGGGTCCGCCGTGTTCTATAGAAGGTTAAGAACCGCTGGTATAGCTGATTAGTATTACATTCTAACAGAAATAGTTGTAGATTTAGTTGATGTAGTTGTAGTTTTAGACAAAAGGCCACAATTTTATAATAATTTTGTCACGGCACTGGATAGGTATGGCCGAACCGCGGTATATAATGCACAGACTCGTTGAATTATTAATTATTTTTGTGTTTATTGCGTGGTCGAGAAAAATACAAAACGCACTGGTTTTATCGACACGATAAAAATTTTAAAAAACTCAAATAAAAAAAAAATGTCAACTGCTGGTTTCACCTCAATAATATCAAAAGAGAAAAGGAAACAAAAAAAGAAAATAAATATTTTACAAAGATGGCAATGGGTGTTGTAATTCAGGACCGATTGGCAAAAAAACACCGATTTTCGACGTCTGCTCGTCATGTCGGTCGACAGGCAAGTTATAGTTTTTGTCGCGCGTTCACGCACCGGTTCCGTACGCCGCCCCACCTGTTTCTCCTTCCCATTGCTGAGTTAGAGTTACTGGTGGATGTCGTTGCGCCACCTGGGTGGTGGTTTACCACATGTGTGCTCGAGATATATCGGACCACGTCAATTTATTGTTTTTATAAACTGTAAAATAGTAGTTAAAATTATTTTTCTTTGTTTATGACGGTATTAAAACTTTTAATTGAAAAATTAATTTTGAATAGTCTTTAAAATTCTCAACAAATATTTTAAAATCAAATGTATTTAAGTAATACTCAAATAGATTTAAGAAGTATCGAAATACTTTTTAAACACTTCTATATAAAAAAGAAACAAAAGTGGGAAGGCTGATTGTGGATGTTCCTCCTTCGTCCCTTCGGTCCTCGGAGAAAGTAGTGGTTCATTATAATTATTAAGATTTGAATGCAATGATATTGCATTAGAAAATACTGAAAATTCTGAGCGTATCTAAATATATTACAATATATTATACTGATAATCCATTTCAAAATTTACTACGAATATAAATTACATATGTAAATATGCAAAATAAATTTCAAATCCTTACGATCAATATTCAAGGAATTATCATTCTTTTTCAAGGAAAAACTTTTGGGAAATTCAATAAATGAGCTTAATAAAGTACCAACTAGATGAAATTTGGTATAGAAAGGTTCCCTTTGTGTGGTAATCGTACCATTATTTCTACCCAAAAAATGTTTTCATACATCAGAAAAAAAAAATAATAAAAGGCCTATAAAAAAAATTTGCCCATTTAGATTTTCAAAATATTTTATAAAAGATTAATTAATATAGTATTGGACTTCTATAAAATTTTCATTTCAAAATTACCAAAATTTTACCTATTTTAGTACTCAAACAAATTTTAAAGTCCCTACTATTAAAACTAAATAAGATATTACGAAAAAAAAAATATAATAAAAAGTGTATAAAAAATTACCAATTTTCCGCTTCTTAAGGAAAAACTTTTGGGAAATTCGAAAAATGAGCTTAATAAAGTACCAAGTAGACAACATTTGCAAGCGAAGCATATGCTATGCGTTATAATCGGACCATTATTTCTAACCGAAAAAATGTTTTCATACATAAAAAAAAAAAAATAATAATAAACATCTTTGTAGAATCAATACATTCCTCGCTCCGCTCAGAATCTAAAAAAAAATTAAAATAAAGCAATAGTATTTTGTTAATACCTATAATATCTTTATTAAATTTAATTATTTTAGAAACCTAATCTACTTAATTATTTTTTATATTCAAACATTTTTTTTATATTAATATACCTTTCTGTATTACATTTAAAAAACATAATTTCTCATATTACTTCTATAATTTAGAGCTTATGATTGCAGAATATTTAGATGACTACTCTAGTTTAAAATAAATAAAATAAAATAGATTATTCAAGACTATTCAAGATATAGTTACATATGTCTAACTAAGTACTACAAAATACTAGAGATGTTTTCTCAAATTTTAACTAAATTGTGGATCAACATATTGGTAGGCTAAACCTAGTAAACATTAGGCATTACAACATACCTACTCATAGACAAAACTTGTAAATTTGTACTTATTTTCTGGTAGACATTAAAGTTTTTATTTAAATACAAATTATATCAAATATGTTCACTCTACTATTAAGTCAGGTGTAGCCTGACTGGCTCGACTCGTATTTCAGATTAAACTATACTTAGAAAGGGCGAGAGTCTACTACGAAAATTAAAAATTTGGATTCTGAAATCACGTCATGCTTGCATCCGAAACAAAGAATTAGTGTTACTTTATTTAGAAAAGGTGTACAAATTATTTAATTATGATTACAAATTATATAACAAATTTTGATAGAGGTTTTGAGAATATCATCCAACTTGTGGATGCCAGTGTAACCTATCTTACCGTCGGCGCGATCGCACACCGGTCGACGGCCACCCCCTCCCAATTATTAACAATTGGACCTTGTCATTATGAATACAATAATATGATTAAGTTTTAAATTTATATAATGTTGACATAATTAATTAATAATGTATTGATTATGTTTTTATTAAACGGGTGTGTTAACTGTATTTTTTTTCATAGTAATAAGTTTTTCAATTGTGTTAGATACGCAATAGGTAAGATTATTATCATCATTTGTAGTTGAATTAAAAAAAAAAACCAACAGACAAAAAAACCGAATCTTAATACAAATATGAGTGTAATATTCACATTATCAAAATTCAATATCATTATGTTATTGATACATTGTATTAGAGCTATAATACTTTAACTAACTTTATGACCACTGAGCATTCATGATACTTAAAACAAATTTTTCATACAATATGATATTTAATATTAATATTTACATATAATAAAGTTAGAATATTTTTTTTAATTGTTTATAATTATGAATTATAATAAAATAGTTTAAAAATACGTATACATTATTTTTTGATAAATACAGCAATCCTACTAAGTACCTGTAGCAATAAAAAGCTAAATCCGCGATATAGTAACCAACCTTCCTGTCGTATGCCACTGATTCTTTTATTGGTAGCCAATTTTGTCACAGATCACTTTCTCTAGTCCAATCTACTTGATTTTACATTCATATGAAAGATAATTCAATTTTTTACATTATTTAAGGCCCAATTTTATCAATATTTCACCATTATATGGCGTTTTAAAAGTATTTTTGGTGTGATCAGAAGTCAGAATTTTACATGGATATCGGACGATTTAAACCACTATCTCTAGTCCGATTGACTTGCTTCTTATTTTAGATGAAGGATAATTACATTTTCTACATTATAGATGTATCGGAAATAATTATAAAAAAAATCATTTTAAAACCAATATATTTCTCGCTTCGCTCAGAATCGTATAATATGATTATTTCAAGAGATATTTTGAGGGTTTTGGGGCATAGGTTAAACTTATAAAATATTTAATACTATATTTTTTACATACTAGTACAATTTTAAAACAATAGACTTACTAATAGGACCATCCTAATATATATATATATAAATAAATTGCAAAAATCAGATTTTAAAAATATGTAATAGATCAATAGTTATTGATGGAGATTCTCTGGGTGGATACAATATATAGGCACTTACATATAGTACTTATAATACATTAAATAGCGTGATGGTTGATTTTGAATAATTTTTAGTTCATGGTGATATGTATTTCAAATACGATTCAAACGACGGTATTAGTTTTGTATTATTATTAATAATATTTCATTGCCTACCTAGTGTAAAATATATTATTAGCATTATTAATATAATTAACTATTTATAACTTAATAATTGTATCACTTATAAAAATAATAATCCAATTTTAGTTTTGAATTTTTTTCTGGATTTAAAAGAATATAATTTATGTAAATGATATATATTTTTTTAATAATTTGACAAATATTAAAAATTAAAATAATTATGCTGTTGCTTGTTTACTACAATTACATTAAATCACAATACATTTATTTTTTGATACTAATACAATTATTATGAAAAACTTAATGTCAATATGGCGATCATGTATAATGAACTTAAAGATAATGGTAGAAGCTATGTGACCAAATTAAATAACTTTACTAACCAATTACAAAATGTAATATTATGAATATTTGACGATTTGTGGTTAATTGCAACAATATATGTAGAAGAGTGATATGATTCAAAACCTGCTTTTTAGATTATTATAAAAATTAGTTTAATATTCTTATCAAAAACTGAGGGTTTTAAGAATAAAAACGTAGAAGTTAAAACATAGAACCTTGGACTTTAAAGAATTATATATTTGAAAGTACAACGACCGACCGTAAACATGGTAACAAAAAAACAACGCAATATACACCGGCCGTGATAGGACGACCGATGCTTACCACTGAACAACAGCCAAATAGCGTTCCTGCTTTAACATCGGCACACCAATACGACACAGCGTATTGGCGCGAATCATTGAATTAAAAAAAAACAAAACATACATAAACAAATATTGTACTTAAACATACTGATATAGCACTTTCTTTTTAAAAAATTGCAATAAAAAAATAAATACGTTAGATTAGATAAAATAAATTAAATCGCTTTCTGTTAAGTCTTTTAACACAACATAGTCGCATTGAAAAAAATGAAGAACAAATTGTAATTATTTCTATTATATATCCACATTACAATATAATAATATTTATTAAATATTAATATTATTGGGATTTTACGCATGACTGATGCGGTGATTTTGTCATATTTTATCTATACAACAACATCAAAAATGAATTTAATACTTTCTTCATTAAACGAAAACTAGTGCTTTAAATACAAGTCTGTATTTGAAAGGACCTATGGTGTCAAGACCTTCCCCGCTCCTGAAATTTTATTAATATTTTCAAAATTACTTTAAACAAATGTTTTCAAAATAATGATCATTTTTTTGCCCAAATTGAGCGCAGTTCATAAATTATGGTTTCCAATATTATATTGTTATTGATAAACAGAGCAAGCACTATAGATGTGCGTCAGTGACGATTAGCAGACAATAATATTATTATTGTGTACTTAATAATAATAATGATTATATACATTTTGTATATAATATATATTTGTTTATAGTTTTAATATTTTAAAATAAAAATTTTATTATAATGTACAAGAGATACGACGAAGAAAAAGGAAACAAAAGCGGGAATGTCGATTTTAGAAGTTCCTCTTTCGTCCCTTCGGTCCTCGGAGAAATTAGTGGTTTATTAAAGTTAAAATTTGAATGCAATAATATTGCATTAGAAAATACGATTGTGAGTGAAACTCATTATAATACAATATATATTATACTGATAAGCCTTTCCAAAAGTTTACCACGTGTGTAAACTACCTATGAGAAAACTCAAAAAAATTTCATGTACCAGCGTTCAAAATCATGAAAAATCTAAAATTAATTTCGCCAAAATTACAATTACCGTAAATTTTAACGTTTTTCCGTCATTTTTTGGTAGTTTTTTTTTCTCGAGGATAAAACTTTTGAGATATTCAAAAATTGAGTTTAAAAAAGTACCAACCAAATGCAATTTTCAACCGAAAGTATAACCTAGTTATGTTAATCGGACAACTTTTTCTATCTAAAAAAATTTCTTTAGACTTTTAATAACACATAAATTAAACATCAATATAAAATGTTAAAGTTTAAAGACTTATAAAAAAGAAATAGACTATCAATTTTCAAAATATTTTATAAAATAATTAAAAAACAATTGTTGATTGAATATTATATGAGTAGGCTTCTATATGATTTTTAAACTGTTAAGGCCCATTCACACGTAACTCGTAGTGCCACTCGATGTATGACGGAAATGGCCGAGGAAATATAGAATAGTGCAACCACAGATGAGAAGCGTTGCACACGGTTATATTTTCAGTAGCATATTTCATCTAGTTGGTACTCTATTTAGTTCTTTTTTCCAAATTCTCAAAAGCTTTTCCTTGGGATAAGAAAACCTACTATAAAATAGCAGAAAATCGGCGAAATAACGTTTCTGAAATTTAAATTTTTTTAATTTTGTGATAAATAATTGAGTTTTAATCATAGTGGGTTGAAAGTTTTTTTGAGTATTTACTAAGGTGAATTTCATTATAAGAAAAAAATTAGAAACGATTGATTGAGTTTTCTGACTAAGTATAGAATTTTTTCTTTTTTTTTTTTTACAATAATGTTTAATATATCCTGTAGTTTTTATTTTAATGGTTTGATAATTTTATTGAAGTCTAGACATATACGACTTAATGTTTTTACAAAATATTTTGATATTTGTGATTGACAATAAATTTATTTTCGTAAGCTTTTAAAGTAAGAGTTCTTGAAAATCGGTAAAATTATGGTTCCATTATTTTGTTTCTTGATAACGAAATAAGTTTAGTTCGTAAGAAATTGAAATTTATTTTAAATATTTACATTTGTAATTTACACATGTGGGAAAATTTTGGAATGGATTATCAGTATAGCATATTGTACTATATTTCGTTTCGCTCAGAATCGTATTTTCTAATGCAATATCACTGCATTCAAATCTTAAGTATAATAAACCACTAATTTCTCCGAGGACCGAAGGGACAAAGGAGGAACGTCCACAATCGACATTCCCGCTTAACTTTACTTTTTTTAAAAAACTATGCTTTATTAATTATTACATAATCATTCAAAGTTTAGAGAAACCCCCTGAAAAAATTCTATATACGGCATTCTAAAAATGTGATATAACTACCAAATTACAATTAAATTCTAAAATACCGAAAATTTCAAAAAGTTGCGACTAAAAATGGTTAGATTTAACTAATATTTCTATGACACAAATTTATAATTTACTTAGCAATAACAATTAACAATAACAAAAAAGTTGTAATTGCAACAACATCTGTGCCCACTTATATATTTATTATGTTTCATAACAGTACTTATTAATTTCACATTATTACTAATATTTGATTAATTTACATAGATGTTAAAGGTTACTTAAATTACTTATCAGATGGTATCGATTATGGTGAGTATTACCTTATTGTTTACAATTCATTTATGTTATTTATTAAATAGTAGAATATGTATGATTATATATACTAATATCCTATAAATATACGATTTCGTGATGGTATATTTTAAATGTAATGCTTTTAATTACTAGTATATTATAAAATATTATATAGTAAAATAAACGAACCGCTTTGCAAAGGTTTTGAATGTCTTCTCGTGACGGTGACCTAGAATACCCCAGACGCAATCAGTTATACGGACCGTGACATCAATTTGTAAGGCGCAGAAAAGTAACTTATCTTCCGCATAGGTATCAGTTGTATAACATCAAGTGCCCCAGCACCACTTTTCATAGCAAATCATTGTTATGATCGACCATGAAAATTGAGGATGCATATTTATTCAAATTAATTTGATTTAATGTCATTTATGTCGTTTATGTACATGATAAAAATATAATATTTACCTAGTAATTTTTTGATATAAAAATTGTACACAAAGTATTAATTTTTATTCAGGAGAGGTACTATCATATGAACAATTTTGTAGTAAGCAAGGTAAGTTTTTATCTATATTTTTTATGATTAGATAGCAAATTTCTATATTATTGTAATGTTATAAAAAATATTTTCGACACTATAATTATTGTATTATTATATTAGTTATCTTTAAATAATTTTTAAAAATTTTACTTTATGTCTGTTAGCACGTCGTCCGCCTTGAGACGAAGACGCCTAGTTTGGGTGACCAGACGTTCCGATTTTGGCGGGACAGTAGCGATTTTCAAGCATGTGTCCTGCCAAATATGGTGATTAAAGCGGGACAGTAAAATGTACCGATTTTTAATTGACGTCCCGCTTTTGTCCTGATTTCAAACAATAGTTTTTTTTTTATTTTCACTTATGTTGTGTATATTTTGTGTTCCATCAGATCACATCAGTTTATTTTGTATAGTTTCTATAATTTATACTGTTTATTTTTTATATTCACTTATTATCATAGAGACCTAGACATTGGTTTTTATCACATTATGATCTGGACTCTCAATCGGATATAGGTAACCACGGAATTAGAATAGAACATAGAATTGGCAATTAAAAAAAGCTATTTATCACCTTCATTAGATTCTAAGTTGACAGATGAATTCATTTGTATTTTAATTATTGTAACTGAAGATAAAATATTAAAATGAAATAATGAAAACGTTGATACTTATATATAGATGGGTCAAAGTATTTTCACATTTCAAAGAAAATCAAATTCCTCATGATTTAATGTTTCATTTAATACAGTATATTTTACCTGGGTCAAATGCATCAACTGAGAGAGTATTTAGTCAAATGAATAAAATATGGACAAAAGAAAAATCACAGTTGAAAATAGAAAACTTTAAAAGCTATTTTGGTTACCAAAACAAATTTAGATATGAACTGTTCAGAATTTTATAGTTTTTTAAAAAAATCTCCTTTATTGCTCAAATCGATTGCATCAAATAATAAATACTAAGTATTAGTAATTTTTTTATCACTATAAAATATTTTATAAATTAAATTTATGGGTGATCCACGACCCCTAAAATTATTTATATTGATAATACGATAATATATTTAATAAAACTTATTATCGAAACATTAATATGATATCATATTACGATTGACATAGCCATTAACGGTACAAAATAATTTTACTTTGTGTAAAACTATAAAATATAAAATGTAAAATTTTTCTGATAATTAGTTTGTCTATTTGAATTTTTTTTCAACCCCTGCCAAGTACTAAAGAAACATTTTATTTTTGTTATAACATGACAATTTAGTTTCGTAGGTATTCTTGCCATCCCCCAAAATGTAATTAGTTCATTAGAAACTGATTTAGCACTATTCTGAATCG
The DNA here is from genome assembly GCA_013282895.1 of Eriosoma lanigerum. Classification (NCBI taxonomy): domain Eukaryota; kingdom Metazoa; phylum Arthropoda; class Insecta; order Hemiptera; family Aphididae; genus Eriosoma; species Eriosoma lanigerum. The sequence goes on along the minus strand of CM023362.1, from coordinate 21,768,592 downwards.
TATTTTTATCATTTATATGTAATGCATCGAATGTCCCGATATGTTATTGCGGCGTCAACGCAAATTATTTTGACGCATACGGCAGTGACGCATCGTGTGGCCCGAGTCTTAGTCAGTGAGCGAAAAAGCTCGCGATAACGGCACGGTCGCTCAAAATAGCTCTAGGCAAGAAACCATACTAGCGTTGTAGTTCGAACATGATAATATAAACTTATTCTAATTAAATGGAAACTCACTTTACAGATTAACATAATCATAGTATTAATTAATAGATGTAATTAACAAAATAATTTATGAATGAAAACAATAATCACATTACGGATTAAATATCAATGTTAACATGAAATAACTATTCTACAATAATTCTAAAATTTCAATTAACTTTTTCGACCTAACCTAACTATCACTATAAGATAAGGAGGACACCTTAATCGTACATATCAATATATTTAGTATTTTTATACTATCTTTTCCTGTTTTCTAAACATCTTAGCATTCTTGTCCAGGTTATGTGTAAAATACATTGATTGTAATATTAGCTTGCTAAATGTCCAATATTTTGATTAATACATCATATTTGTAATAATCTCACTACTATTATATAATATATTAATATGACGATATAAACGATTTCCTTTGTTTCACTCTTACTAACCATTTCTAAATGTAATAAAAATAATTAATTAGCAGGTAATTAATTTATATAAAATAATATAAGTAATGAAATTACTATATTAAACCTCAAAATGATAACATTGTAGAATCACAACATTATACGATAGTCTTCCGTAAGTATTAATATATAAATTTTATTATATATATATATTAATATATATTATATTTTATTATATACTAACCTAACCTAACCTAACCTGATAATATGAGTATATTACACACACTATGAAAAACAATACAAGTGAGAACTGTGTTAAGACAGGGCGATGGCGGGTCGCCTAAACTTTTCAATTTATCAATAGAAAAAGTAGGATAAGAAGAAACAATAGGTACAAAGGTGTAAGATTAGGAGAAAAGAACTTTGGGATTTCAGCATATTATGTTGCCGGTGTATGCTATATATCTTGTTGGCAGAAATTAAAGACAAATTCAAAGAACATTAAAAAGAACCTAGAAAATCTGTGAAAGCTGAATATGTGTTAGATCAATGATACTATCGGGATGATAGTTGTAATGAGTACTTGCTACTTGGAAGTCGAAAATCAAAGTTTAAAACGGTAAAACTATTTTGTTCAAAGTGGCAATTGCACAGATTGTTCATCTCCCAAAAAAACTTTTGGAAAATTCGAAAAAAAGCTAAATGAAGCACAAACATGATGCAATATTCTACCGAATACATTATCCTATTCGTTGTAATCAGATCATTATTTATAATGGAAAAAATGTTTTCATATTATTGAAAACAAATAATGTACCACAATCTACAAGTCTACTAAAGATAACAACTTTAAAAGCATATCAAAAAAATATGACTTATGACTATTATATATATTGTCTATAGATTAAGTAGTATATGATTGTACTTCTATACAAATTTTAAACCGTTAAACCCAAAATTACTGGTATTATTAAAAAATTTTGAATAAAGTTCAAAGGTCTAAAATTTATTTTATATTTAGTTATAAAATAAATTTATCCCTTCCAAAATTTGATTTCGTATTAATGATACATATGAAAAACAAAAAAAAAACAAAATGTCTCTACATTCAAAATTTAATTAGTTATCACGAAATATAAAAATCAATTAACAGAAAATAAAGTACCAACTAGATGCAATTTGTTACTGAATCTTACCCTTCCTTCTTGTAGTTATCGGACCTTTATTTATTTCCGATAAAATGTTTTCAGACATCACAAAAAATAAAAAAATAAAACAAATCATTGTAAAATCAATACATTCTTTACTTACCTCAGAATATAATATTATTTAATTTAGCTTAAAAAATTTATTAAAAGTTGTTTTAATTAATTAAAAAATAGCCGAATTTGGCCCTTATTCTAATAAGTGTCCTTATTATCAATCCAACGTGGATTTGCACATGTAGACAAGTTTCTATTTGAATCGCTTCATGCAAAATGAGCCAAAGTCAACATTTTATCAAAAACAATCATTACAGATTCGTTATCACTTTACATAGTAAATCGTCTATAGAGCCATTGCTAGAACCCATCATAAACAAGTATCTTAAATATAAAATTAGTGTTAAGAGGACTTCAGTCACAAACCATGTGAAAGAGATTTTGTATTAATAAAGCGTAAATTGAGAAAAAAGAATTTATACACCACACCAGTATACTAAATATATTTGTCAGACAAAAACAGATAAATTTCAAGTGGTATAAATAAATTCATCTGACATATTAATTTTTAAATCGTGGGGATCGGAATATTACAAAAAAGATACTACTTGCATAGAAAGTCGTTCATTTTTAAGAAAGCAAAATACTCATTTCGGAATTTCATCATTTTCTCAATTTATCTAATTATTCTAATATTCGGATTTTTTTTTATAATAAAATTGTCGTTTTTATTATTCAAATGCCATGAATTATAACGTTTAAAATAAATTAAATATATAAAATAAATGATATTTTGTAAAAAGGGTCTATACTACTATACTTAAATGCTAATAATTTGGACTGCATTTAAAAATAATACAATTATTTTAAAGAATGTAATTTACAGTTTAATATCGATTAACTTTGTTAAAACCCTTATAAATTTATCCATTTTGAAACATATTAAACGTCTTTTTCAATTTTAGATTCTGAGCGAAGCGATGAATGTATTGGTTTTACAAAGATGTTTTTTTTTTATGTATGAAAACACTTTTTCGGGTAGAAATAATGGTGCGATTACCACAAGTAGGGTATGCTTTCGATAGAAAATCGTGTCTAGTTGGCACTTTATTTAGCTCATTTTTCAAATTTCTCAAAAATTTTCCCATGAGAAGGAAGAAACTACAAAAAAACAACAGAAAATCGATAAAATTACGGTTTCTGTTGTTTTAAATTTTTTAATTTCGTGATATCTAATTGAGTTTTGATCGTAGGGACTTGAATTTTTTTTTGAGTATTAACATAGGTAGTATACAAGTGAGGTAAAATTTTGGAATGAATTATTAGTATAGTGTATTGTAATATATTGAGTTTCGCTCAGAATCGTATTTTTTAATGCAATATTATTGCATTCAAATCTTAATTATAATAAACCACTAATTTTTCCGAGGACCAAAAGGACAAAGGAGGAACGCCTAAAATCGACATTCCCACTTTTTTTAAAAGTTTAAAATTAAAGATCAAAGGTATTTTGCATGAAGCGATTCATTTATGGAGCGAAGAGATGGTGACAAGGAGCATAGCGATGACTTCCAGCCACATGCAGAGTCCTGCGCTATCCTACTAACAGTGTATAAATTATTGCTCGGTTAATCTGAAGGCTATATTGACCACTCATCAATGTTTTATTTCGTATGCAAATGTTAATATGCTGCCGGACAGTTGATTATTTTCGACCCGGTGGAATATATGATTCGAAATATTTAAACATAGGCTGTGTCAAATAATTAATCTATTTCTAAAATATTTTGATAATTGTGAGCAAAGAATGTATTGGTTTTAGAATTTTTTTTGTTTGAAGACACTTTTTTGGGAACAAGAAATGGTCTGATTACCACAAATAAAGGGTATACTTTCCGTACCAAGTTATATCTTTTTGCTACTTTATTTGGCGTATTTTTCGAATTTTTTAAAAGTTTTTCCTTAGGAAACGATGGTAGCTTATCGTTTAGTAAGTAGTGGAAAATCGGCAAAATTACGGTTTCAGTTATTTAATAAATTTTTATTTCCTCTTTACTAATTGATTTTTTATTTTAAGAATGTGAACATTGATTGAGTATTCACATAGTTTTTACGCGCGGTTAAACTTTGGAACGAATTGGTTGATATTCTGAAATTTATATTTAGCTTTGAAATTTTTTCCAAAATGGTTAAATATTATCTGCGACTTTGGGATAAAAGTTTGATGAATGTTATTGAAAAGTATACCTATAAACTTATAAAACTACTAAATTATTTGTTTAATATAAGGAAGTTACCAGTTATAATTAATAACTAGTATTAATAAATTGGTAGTCATTTGTAATTGTAATATTCATTTACAATTAATTTTAGTTTTTTTCAAAGAAAATTCACATACTATGTTATACACATATCATGTTAAGTTCTTACTGAAATTAAATTATTCAGTGGGCACCAAGTTAAATAACTTATATACACTAACATAATTTAATTTAATTGGCATAGTTTAATATTGTATTTGTAATATAGCCACAGGGAAAAGATTTGCCGAATATTGCATAGGTAAGTATTAAATATTAATGTGATTACAGGCATGGGGTTCGGTTGATAGAACGTTCACTGCACCGGTCATTTTATTATCTAATTATATTATAGACAATTCTCATTAAAAATTTAAAAATGACAAATTCCCAAGTAGGTATATAATTTAGTACGATTACGAACGGATTCGCACTTCGCCAGTCGGTCGTCTTTAGTTAGCATTTTTACTTAATCTATTATCCTATTACATTTATATCGTTTCAATCTACGGTCGCAAGTAATGATAACCTAACGTAACCTAACCTATTACGTAATTGAAATTACTGTATTATAATATGAACAATTTGTTGCCTGTGCGATCGGGAACAATGGAGACACTTCGCTTAATTATCGTATCAGTTATTTTCGTCCACGTTCCTACCGAGAGCTTGGATGGACAGTTGTTATCAATCATATATTATCATCTTATTTGTTAGGTTACATTAGATAATATAACTCTGTTTGCCAGACAAGTATATCACGTGTGCATGTCCTAACCAAAATACGTCTGTGTTACATAGAGTACAATAGAAAAGCCCATGTTTTCACGAATTGATGCCAAAACTTTTTAAAAACTACTATTTTAAACCGATTAAAATATTGTAAATTATCAGTTTATGATATGTTGGTATCACTGTGTTTTATCAAAAAATAATTGATCGATTTTTTTTGGCGGTATTTACTCTGTGTTATTAACACGAATCGAATTGCTTCTGTTACAAACTTATTGATAAAATACAGTGACACCAATATATCTTATATATATATATACAATAGTTAAATCTGTGTAAAATGATTGTTCTGAAAAAGGAGTCGAAGTTCTGGTTTCAATTTTGTTGTACAGCAATGATAGGGAACGGCTCCTCTATTTTACTCTATGCTGTGGTAGCATAGATAATATCACATAACATCAGCTCCCATAGATGATAAAAAATTAATTGGTCATCTATGATAGAATGTGAAGTAATGTTCCGAAAGGGACTATTATAGGGGAGGAATACTGAGGCGATTTATCTTAACATTTTATTGATAGGTTATTATTATCTAAGGAAAACTATTATTGACATATGTAATAAAGACATTTTTGTGATTGTTAATGTAAACATCCAATCCCTTTCTTTATTATCAATGGATTAATCGGCCATAGATATGAACAAGTTAGATGGCGGAAAACGATCTAAAACTGTATCGCCGGCGCTACTTGCTAACATAACAATGTTTACAACATTAACCAATAAGAGCATTGATAAACGATGATTCATATTTTTATCACAGATGAATATAATAGATGAAAAAATATGTACGTTTATATATCTGAGTTTGTATTCTGTGTAAAATTGTTCGGGTTCGTTATCAATATTGTATTTTGATCTGAACTTCTGTTAATATCCAACTGATTATACCAATATTTTGAATACGAATAATGTAAAAATTTCGCCACTATCCTTACTCAAATAGCGGACCGTGTTGCGAAAAACACTACACTACATTATTATCTAGATTTGTGAATTACGTAGGTCTTAGCTTATGCAATTTTAATAAATGATTAATAAAGAGGTTAGGAAACAATAGAGAACAGTGTAGTGATCCTACACGTAACACGTTCTACGTTAATGTGACGAAATCAGGTCCACTATGTTTCGGTTGACTTCGGGTAGGTGTTGTAGTTGAAATAAATATAATACTTAATGAATGTAGGAGTATTTATTTATTATACAAAAATATAAGTTTTAAAATTTTGAAGATAGAGTGTTAAACTCCACCTGAGAATAAATATATAATTATTATTAACAAGAGGGACGTGACGTCTGTATGTAACAAAAATATAGTCTATTCTAAATAAAAATCATCCCATCACCAGTACTTGTAGTTACTCTACCCGGTTTTTAGGAATTTTTAGAAAGGACCGTAGTTGTTTACGCCGTTTAGTGGTTGTCCTTCGTAAGTTTAGTGTCTTGGATATGTATATTTTGAGAAAAACAAAATATGTTTTTCTGGGTCGCTGGTTTACGCTTCGAGTTCATATACCCCTTGTAATTTATGACTCTGTTTACTGGATACACTCGAAAACACCGGATTATACGGTACTAGGTTATATAATAAAATAAGTAGTAAACTCCAGTTTACTACAACAGCAAAGCAAATACGAAGAAAATCAATGTGTGAATAAATAATTTAAGTGAAAAAACGTAACTCCAACACAGCAAGTGTGTGGCGAAGTTAATGTGAGTACTTGAAAAGATAAATTTAGAGAAGGGTTGGGACTAAACTAGTAGATTGAACGGTCAATCAGGAAATTATAGACATATATTATATGACTGCAGAATATCTTATATGTATATGAAGTGTAAAGTCTCATTATACCCACCTAATTGTTTAGAATTATTATTAATAAAGTGCGTCTCAAAGTATTTAGAGTATTTGTTTAAGATAAAATTAGTTTAAAGGTTGTTTATGTGTTTGATTTACTCCTATCTTATACTCTTATATACTTATCAGTTTCAGTCCTATTGCGCTATCACTATATTAATTTAATATTTTTTTATAATAGGTACTATTCCCAATATATTACATAATAAATAAATAACATAGTATAATATAAATATAAACTTACAATTTATATTATTTTAGATAAATTATATGAGTTAATGATTCAATTGAAACGTGAGTTGATACTATTATTAATTTAAAATTTTTATTTAGACCAACAGATTACGTTAGGTAATAGTCAAATTTAACTCGAAACAATGTAGTGATGTAGTATTAAACTGGCAATTCTTTAACATCGATATAAATCTAATTGTGTGAACACCTATAGTTAAATAAAATAATAAGTCCAAGAATATTCATTAGTGGATATATATGTGTACAAAAACATTTTAATTTTTCAGTTTGAAAATTAAACTAGCAAATAATCTTTAGGTTGATTACTTGTTTTCTTTTAAATAGATTATTAAATAGATTAAATAGATTAATAGAATAAATTATTAAATGCCATTTAAGTTTACAAAATTGTCACTGTTTGTAACGCCTCAAGCTCTCAAGGACCAATAATAATAATAGGCTAACTTAAATGCACTAATTAAGTTAAAAGAATTAATAACTTAATGTTAGTATAAATAATTCAGTATTCAGTCATTCAAATAATGCATGTAATAAAAATTTATCATAATGTTTGAGACGAAAGAAAAGCACGTCAGCATAAAAACAATACCTTTTTAATCACAACACAAAGATGTACATGAATTGTACTTGACTACAGCATTTTACAGTAAAAAACATGAAATAACCACGTTTATCACTATGACTGGTTATGTTTACCGCTTTAAATTGGGTCATAATAATTACTACTTGCTTAATAATTATACAACAAACGATAGCTACCATCATAGGTGTGCGCACATGAAGCTGCAGGATGTGTTCTTGATTCCACTGAAAGGTTCGGGTAGGTCATGTTGTCAAATTAAAATACCTAAGTTGATTATCCAAAAAAATGCAGTTCTCGAATTGATTGGAGGACAGAACAACCACATTATTTTTTTTTATACTGGAACAGGGAACGACACAAACTAACTCGTGACATAATTTTTCTTAAAATAAAGATTTAAATTATTGTCAATAATATCATGAAATTTAATTTTTAATATTTTTGATATCAAAATTCTTCCTACTACAGTATTTAGTGTATTACTATGAAATAGGAATTCGAAGCAATACATAGGTACACATAATTATATTGTGAATCTATGAGTACCACGTTTTACGTAATGCGATGAGGTCAGTGACCCTGGAAGATGTTGTAAATTACATTGATGTTAAATACAATTTAAGACTTTAATTTATTAATTAATTAATTAAACTCTTTAATAACATAAAATCACACACCAAAATTATAAGTAAAATTTGAAAACAGATACTAGAACAGTATCTGCCTGAGATTTAAGTTAATAACGTGCACAGACGTACTGACATAAAGAATCCAGTTTTAAATATAAAAATATGTTAGTTTATATCTAGTATTTATATTAGTAGACCAAGGGAGTAGATAGAATGATTACTATTAAAAAAAATTTTTAGATACCACTAGCTATAACGTTGTTTTCGTACTTTATTAAAAAATGATGTCATTTCTTTAATGGTCTCGTTAAAATGCGTAAGTAACTTGTTATTGTAAATGTCTAAACTTTTCATATTATCTAAGAGAATGGTTTTTACTCGGGGATATTAATTCACCCATTTTTAGAGTGCGCTCTATGTTAAAATTAGTATAGTAGTTGTTACTGTTTTAGAAACATAGTCGTTATTTTATATTATGTATATATTTAATATAGTATATATTATTGATTAATAATTAATACTAAACTATTTGGGTTTACTACAATTGTAAAACCATCAGGTTAGGTTATAAAAATTATCTGTAGCCTGTTGGCCGTTAAGAAAGAAAAATAGACTGATGGCATAAATTTTTGCTGCCCTTGACCTTAAACTCTGCGCACGCCTATGATTACCACACAGGATAGTTCACAGAAAAGTAGATTGCATCACAATTGCTGCAATTAACGATTAACGAACACGAATAATTGTAAAGAAATGTACGAATGAATGAAACAAAAAAAGCGATGCAGGTTTTTTTTTTTAATATCTTCCTGCTATTTATAGAAATTGCCATCTGCAGAACTAACAATTATAGATAATTTTTATTACATTTATTGTAGTTAACGTTAAAGAATTTAAACGTAGTATAATGTTTAAAAATAAAAGTAAGTATATTAAATTCAAATAAATTTTATAAATTATAAACTATTTAATTATTTTAACGATAAGTACCTTATTGCTTTATTAGATCTATTTTTACCGAATTTTATTATAACACGTACCTACTATATTTAGAATCGATCAATGAACCACGGCCCTCCTAAAAGCTTTCGACCTTCAAGACACGGGCACACCACACCGTACTAGCGCGATTGCGTTAGCTGTATTGGTCACCTACTTAAATTTATTATTTTATCTTTTAATTGTTCATATCACGAAACCTTATTATATTGATATTAATATTATATTGAATGCAATATTACGGTGACATCGCAAACATTACGGTATACAATGAAGACTGAACAAGTTTTAATAGTAATGAATTATTTGGTTAGCCAGTCTTATGGAATGAACAGTAGAAAAATAGACTATGTCAAATCATATGACTACGAATCACCACTAAACTCAAAGAATATTTTTTAAACCGAAACTTATATTCCGATATTGGATTCTTTAATTTCTGAATTAAATAACAGAAAAAGCGCTAATGAAACATTAACAAAAAAAATTAATTCTTATTCTGTATTAATGACATAAGTTCATCCGAAGCCAAACCTGGCTTTCTAATGATGTTACTGATGCCGAACATGGACTTTGTACACTTATTCTATTATTCGATGTAACCGCTGTAGTACTAGGGATATCACGATGAGAGGTGGTGGCATTCTAATAGAAGTCAAAAACAAGTTTTTATGTCATCAAATATCTCTCTTGAATAACTGTTGAGCAGTTATTTGTAAATATTAATTTTAAGTAATTTTCTTTAATCCTTGGAGGGGTTTATATACCTCCCGCATCTCTTCTTCTTCTTATTCTTCGTATCAGTCAGCTTGTTTCAAATGCCTTTTTTGAGCCAATATTGAATCAGTTTTATTACTTCGTCATTTGGTTCTTTAAAAAGGTCGTCTCTTTCATAATTCGTATTTGTCATAACACACTGCAATAGGTGTTGATCGTCCTGTACGCCTCCGCATTCACATTCTACAGTCTCTCCTATTTTCCACCGCACTAGGTTCTTTTTTGTTCTTCCTACTTCTACTCTTAGACGGTTTAAGGTTTTCCAAAGTCCATATTTCAGGTTTTTTCCCGGTGGAAGGTTCTCTGTGGCTCTTGTCCATATTGGTTCGTCTGTTTTACATCTGTCTTTCCATCTTAGTATGCGTTCATCGGTTTTGGATTCAAGGGCCCCATTAGTACTGTGTAAGAAACTATGTCTCGATTTTAATCTATTATTACGTGGATTATAACCGTATAAAGGGTGTTTTCCGTCGGAATTGCATTTCTTCCTTTCTTCTTCTGCTATTACTTGCCGTCTAATTTCTGGTGGAGCTATACCACATAGGGTATATATACTACATAGGGTGTATAATTTATTGGTGTTGGTCGGTTTCAGACAGCCTGTAATTATTCTGCAGGTTTCATTGACTGCCACATCTACTTTCTAAGCATGAGTCGACGATATCCAGACAGGGCATGCGTATTCCGCAGCCGAGTAGCAGAGCGCTAGGGCCATTGTTCTAAGGATTGTGGGATCTGCACCCCAATTTGTATGAACTAATTTTTTAAGTAGGTTATTCCTAGTATTTACTTTTGCTATTGTATTTATACAGTGTTCCTTGTAGGTGAGTGATCTGTCTAAGGTGACTCCTAGGTATTTGGGGTGTTGTGTGTGGTTTAAAGTAACTCCCTCCCATTTGACTTGAAGTTTACGTTTTGCCTGTCGGTTTTTTAGATGGAAGACGCATGATTGTGTTTTGCTAGGATTGGGTTTAAGCTGGTTTTCTGCGTAGTATGTTGATAGATCTTCCAAGGCTTTTGTAAGGTATTCTTCGGCTTGTTCAAAGGTTGTACATTGTGCGGTTATAGCTACGTCATCTGCATATAGAAAGTGTTTGGTATTAGGGCTTATCGGTTGGTCGTTGGTGTAGATGTTGAAAAGAGTCGGAGCTAACACACTCCCTTGTGGTAATCCATTACGTTGATTTCTCCATCTATTGTGTTTCCCCCCAAGGCTCACATAAAATCGTCTATTGCTTAGAAGCATATCTACCATGCTTGCGAGTTTGTAATCCTTAGTAAGGTTATAGATTTTGTTCTTTAGTCGTTTGTGGTCAACCGTATCGTAAGTGGCACTTAGATCTACGAAAACAGCTCCCGTTATTTTTTTTTCTTCAAAACCATCCTCAATATATTGTGTGAGATGAAGAACCTGACTAGTGCAACATTTACCTGGTCTAAACCCTGCTTGTTCTTTTATCAAACTTTTATCTATTTCTACCGTTATTCTGTTCAATATAAGTCGTTCGTAGACCTTATAGGTGTGGCACAAAAGTGCAACTGGTCTGTAGTTTTTCGCTTCGTTGGGCGGTTTCCCCGGTTTCAGAATGGCAATTATTTGGGATTTGTGCCAAATCTTTGGTATTCGCATCTGTTTTGTACACTCGTTGTAGAACTGGAGGAGCCATTCACGGGTTGCGGGTCCAAATTTTTTAGTTCGGTGCGTATATCATCAGGTCCTGCTGCTTTACCTGATTTCATTTTGTTTATTGCATTCTCAAGCTCGTCTGAATTGAAAGGTTCTTTCATGTAGTTTTCTAGATGTTGTGTACGGCGGGTTATTTTGTTGTTCTGTTTACCTTTTAACCTTTTTGCTTTCCCGTTTATGAGGATTTGGTGAGCTATTTCGTTTGCAGTTATGTTTGTGTATTGATACTTCGATTGCTTTTCACAGTTAAGTTTTATTATGAGCCGCCAAGCTTTGCTACTATTTTGCTTCATGTCAATTCCCTCCAGTGTTTTTTGCCATTCTTTCTTTCTTTCGTTTGCTATGTCTTCCATTAGTTCTTCTCCCAAAGCCTCGGTCTCTGGTTCGAAGGGTTGACTTTTGAAACTCTCCCCATATTTGTATAGTTTGTCTGTGAGGTTCTTCTTCATTCCTGGGATATATTCCGTTCGGCAGCCTCTAGGGATGTATTTCCTCGATATTTTCTTAACCACTTCAACAAATGTCTCGTACTGATGAGGGACGGGCTGGATTTGTTTTATCGCTTTGTCGAGTGCTTCGGAGAACTCTCTCCAATTAGCTTTCTTAAAGTTAAAGCGGCGTCGAAAAGGTACAGTTATTGGGTTGATTGCGGCTCTGATTTCACAGGCAATCGGCCGGTGTTGAGTTTTAGGAATGGGAGTCAGAACTTCTTTTTTGCATAGGGTAGCAATGTTCTCGCTTGCGAAAATGTTATCTGGGTTGTACCCTCGTTTCCATCGACCACTGTTGAAAGATGATGGTAATTTGGCGTCAAAGATAAGAGAAAGACCGTTTGCCTCTGCCCATTCCTCCACCTTCTCTCCGTCTTCATTGGTCTCATTATATCCCCAATTTATGCTGTTGCTGTTAAAGTCACCAATTATAATCTTTGTCCTATTGTCTCTGAAATTGTGTGGCTCTGTGAAAATGTACTCTGCTCCGGGGGGTTTGTACACCGATGATATTGTGATCTTTCCCAAGTCAACTGTAAGAATTTCTATGTCGTTAGTACAGCTTATAGCAGCGGATTTTACTTGAGTGTTGTCTTTCACAAAAAGGGCACTTCCGTATTTCTTGTGCGGCCGTTCGATAATGAGTGTCATGCCTTTTATGTTGGGCCTTTTATGTTCTACTCCTCTATGTGTCTCCTGTAGGCACAATACTTCGCATTTATTTTCCCTCACGATTTCCGATATTAGCTGTTCTTTCTCCGGTGTAAGTCTCTCAATGTTAAGGGACACCAGCGTCAAGCATGGCCCTGACAAGGGCCGTTTTGACTGACTGTGGGTGGTAAGATTGGCCAGAGTCTGATTCATTATTAACCTTATTTATGTCCTTGGACAGTAATAAGATGTGGCTTGTAGAAAAAAACTCTGTTACCAGGGGCACCACGTGGAGGTTCTTACCGCGCCCCCCTCCCGCATCTGATATTAATGTTTATAATATTCACACTAATACTCTCGATCTTTTATTAACTAACTATAATAATTGTAAATTTTTAATTTTGGGAGATTACAATCTTCCTAAGATAAATTGGTAGTCTATTAATGGCAACATTGTTCCCAACTTATAACACTTGAGTTGTCTTGAATCTAATATCTTAGCTAACTTATCTTATCTAAACCTAATGCAATATAATTTAATTTATAATCGTTCTGGATCACTACTTGATCTTGTTTTCTCTAATACTTATAATGTTAATGTATAATCTGAAGTATGTCCACTTCTATCACTCGATTCCATATACCACCCAGCTTTAAAAATTGAATTAACTATTTCTCCTGTAGAATAATTATCTTACTCTGAACAATTTTACAATTTTATTAGTTGTAACTACGATAGTATCAGATTCAGTATTGCTTCGTTAGAATGGAATGGAGGTCTTAATATAAGTATAATATAAATTGAATTTAAGGGTCTTAATATAAATGATGCAGTCCAAGTTTTTTTATGATAATATATTTATTATCATTAATAATTTTTGTCCACTAAAAACTATACATTCAAGTAAACACCCTCAATGGTTTAGCAGTACCCTAAAAAAATTAATATATAGCAAAAAAATAGCTCATAAAATTTATAAACAATTCCCAACTCAAATAAATTATAAAAAATTTTCTAATTTGCGTGTTCAATGTAAACCACAAAACAAAACTGATTATACAAATTATATTATAAAAACTCAAAACTCAGTTACTAATAATCCTGAATTGTTTTGGAAATTCATTAAAAATAAACGATCTAACCACTCCCTTCCCAACTCAATGTTTTACAACGGTAACATTATTTCTGGTGGTGAAAATTTAACAAATTGTTTCGCTAAATTTATCTCGGATAATTTTAATCATTCATCAAACTTACATAATATATTAGAAACTAATATTACATACTCTATTAATTTAAATTCATGTGTACTAACGCTAAGTGATGTCTATACTGCTCTTTGTGAAATGAATACAAAAACATGTCCTGGTCTTGATAACATCTCCAACATATTTTTTACGCAATGTAAATTTGTTTTGTCTGTTTCTTTATTATATATATATATATAATAAATCCTTAGCTGATGGCATTTTCCCTAATTACTGAAAAACCTCTTATATTTCTCCTGTTTTTAAAAATGGAGATTTAAACATTGTCAATAACTATCGTCCCATCTCAATTATATCTATCATACCAAAAATCTTTAAAGGCATTGTATATAAAAAAGTATTTTCACTATTAAAATGTGCAATAATCGAGGAACAACATGGATTTATGCCTGGTTAGTCTACTACTACCAATCTCCTAATTTTTCAACAGTATATAATGGATGGATTTAATTTAAATTCTCAAGTTGATGTCATATATACTGATTTTTCAAATGCTTTTGACAAAGTTGATCATAGTATACTTGCTGCCAAATTATATAGTTTAGGGCTACTTAATCCTTTTTACTCTTGGCTTATCTCTTTTCTGATAGGAAACAATATGTAAAATTTAAAAATTTAAATTATTTTTTATATGTTGCCACTTCCGGTGTGCCTCAAGGGTCTCACTTAGCTTCCATTCTTTTTAATATCTTTGTTAATGATTTTCGTTTTATCAATTCAAACGTTCTACTTTTTGCTGATGATATTAAATTATTCTTTATTATTCAGACTTCAAAAGATGCTAATCTTCTTTAGAATGATCTTAATAATATTAATAATTGGTGCAACTTAAACAAATAACAATTAAATGTGTCCAAATGTAAAGTAATTACTTTCTCCAGAAAACGATCTTTATTACTTCATAAATATTATCTTAATGGTATTGAATTAATTTGTGTTGATCATGTTAAAGATTTAGGTGTTAATTTCGATCCCACTCTCTCTTTTCACGAACATTATGTTTACATGCAAAAAAAAGCTTCCTCAATGTTAGGATTTATTATGCGTAGCTGTAAAGATTTGATAAACCACTTGCTCTTAAATCACTATACTGTGCATTTGTTCGGCCTGTGTTTGATTATAACTCTGTAGTTTGGTCACCTTAATGGTCTATAATGGACTTATTTAATGGTCTAATGGTCCTATTAAATCTATTGAATCTATTCAAAATCGTTTTTTGAGATTTCTGTGTAATAAATATAATATCCTACGTCCTACCCATTCGTCTTATCAACCTATACTATTGCAATTTAAGCTTGACTCCTTAAAAAATCGAAGGGTTAAATTTGATATAAATTTTATTTTCAAATTAACTAATGGTTTTATTGACTACCCAACATTATTGTCCAGATTAATGTTTTTGGTCCCTAGACATACGACCAGGCACACAGACACTTTTTATATGCCATTCCACCGAACTGTTCAAAAAAATAATTCCCCTTTAATAAGATGCATGTGGCTTGTAACCTCTCATAATATTGATATACTTTTTCATAATTCTACTATTTCTTTTAATGTGTATTAAAATAATTGAATAATCTAACTTTATTGTACTATACTCATTAATAATCTATCATTTAACTTGTCTGTAAACTATACAAAATTGTTATTGGGCATTACCCGTTTAAACTTATAATAAATAAATCCATATCATCACTCCATTCAAAATTTATTTATTTGTCTCTTCCTTAATTCTTATTATAAAATACTTGGTTCATGACTATTTCCTCTATAATAAACAATTGTGGGTCCCTAGCCATGTAGGGATAGAGGGAAATGGGTATGCAGATTTTCTCGCATACTCAACCAAATCAATTTTAAATTTCTTTATTTCAAATTTCCTCCATCTGATTTCTTTTCTACTTTTCTTCCTAACTCTTTTTTCATGACTTGGCAATCAAAATGGTCCTTTAACCTGCCTAACATATGTTTTGTAGCCTAGAAGCATTGCTACTTCCATTCTTCCCAGGCCATGGATTTATGATCTTCAATTATCTAGCCATCTTATTGTCTATTTTTGTTGTTTTTGTCTTAGTCACAACTTGACCTTAACTCTTCTCCGTTTTCTCCTTTTCAAATCAAATTAGCCATGTGTGATCTACCTTACCTTCTCTGTCACTGCCAATCACTATTCTCTCAATGACGGTCATTCCTTTATTATATTTTATATCTTGGTTATTCTGATATCTACCTTCTCCTTTAGTCCTGTTCAGCTTTTATAATTTATGTCATCATCTCTGGCTTTTTAATTTAATATTGTTATATTATTATTTGTGTAAAAATTAAATTTTATTTTATGTTTTTAATATCATAATTGTTGCACTATAATGGTTTTATAAATAAATGTACTATAAAAAAAAATTATATATATATATACATATAACTAGATTCCAGTAGATTTATACATATCAGCGGTAAGTTGATATAATTAAAGATATCCTATATTGATTCTTAAATGGAATAATATTGATTTATTTTAAATAAATAACTTCTAGTAACTATATAATGTTAAGTTCTTATTCATATAATTTATTTACAAAAGAGTTTAAAATAAAAGTAATACACTAAATCGATTTAAAATATTTTATTTTTGTTCAAACTTTTATTGTTTCTTTTAATATTTAAACTTTAGGTTATAATAATTAGGGTTCACAAATTCTTTATAAAATAATAATTTATGTGAAGAATACAAATTAATTTGAAATTTATAAATTCCTTTATTTTACATTTTTGGAAACTAGTTATAAGCTCAATACTTAATCAGAAGTTGAACCAATCGTTTCAAGTTTTAAGTCCCTAAAATCAAAACTCAATTAGTTATCAAGAAATTAAAAAATTTATAAAAATGAAACCGTTATTTTGCCGCTTTTCGGGAATTTTAATTTTAAAAGCTTATAAAAAAAAATTGTCAGTCACGATTTTTAAAATATTTTGTAGAAAGATTTAAATTAGATTAAATAAAACTAGATAGGGTACTAAGCCATTTGCTCAAATTGTAAACAAAAAAATTTCAACCTCACATCATACTGACAACATTCATAAAATGAAATTATTGTACACTCATTTTACCATAATATTGTACGATAAAATATATTATAACCATAATATAAGTTTTAATACTAATATTTAATAAATACTACAGTATCACGTAAGTACAATATTATAGTAAACTAAGAATATATTTAATCCGTGCCAAATATTTATTATTTTTGCTCATATGTATTTGGTCGTATTATTCATGATCGAAGAAAAATTAACTAATTCCATATCGTTATATAATTAACGTACCTATTAAATTATTTTAATCTGTAATTAATAAATACTATAAATAATAAATATATATTTTGGTGTATCTTTAAATTTTCCTAAAAATCAATTGCTTTAATAGGAAATTTCCTAAGCATGCTAATAAATACTAATAATTTATCACTCATGATGAGTGAAATTTTCAATTTTGATATATTTCATCATATGCAAATTCAGAACCCTATTTGCTATTAAAATGATTGGTATAATACTCCATGGTTGTATGAGATATTATATTTTAAATGTTATTTATTCCATTAATAAATTATTATCCTTTAAGGTTTCCTAACGAAACATACATAATCTTCTATCTCATACTAAAGTATCAATTGTATATTTTTAAGCACTATAATAAACTAACATTAATGATTCTAATGCAAGTAATTTTACATTGTATACTTTGATCTCATAATAGATCTATAAAATTAAAAAAAAAAAAAAAAATATAATTAATATTTAGAATATTAACTGATAATTATATTTAATTAATATTTACATTTTAACGAAAAATAAATATTTATTTCCTTAAAATTGAAAAAAAAAATTTCTATTACCTTATTTTACTTATAAGTATTAAATCAATATTTCTTAAAATACATAATTTATAATTCTTATTAATATTTTTTAGAATTTTTAAATTTTTACATATCTGATTTAAGTTTAATGGATCCTATTCCAGTAATAAAGAGTAAGGGTTTTTAATTAATAATAAAATTAATTATTATTAGATTTTCTTTTTGAAATACTACTGTAACAACATATTAATGTAAAAGTAGTTATAATTTATTAAACAGTATTAAATGTGTTACATATATATTATACAGAGGCACAACTGTTGTCATTAGTGTAGTACTTAACAGTATGTCTCTACTGTGCTAGAATTATATATTTACATTATAGACAATAGTTGACTAACTATCATTGTAAATAAAAAAAAAAGGGGGAGGGGATCGTCAATTTAGGATGTTCCTCCTTCGTCACTTCAATCCTCGGAGAAATTAGTGGTTTATTATAATTATTAACATTTGAATGCAATGAAAATACGATTTTGAGCGAAACTCAGTATAATATATTATACTGATAGGTCGTGCCATAAATTTACCACGTGTGTAAACTACCTATGACGAGTCATAAAAATATCAAGTATCTACGTTCAGTATTGCATTAGTTATCATGAAAAATCTGAAATAATTACATTAAAAATTATGATTTCCGGCATTTTTTGGTAATTTTTCTTCTCCCAAGGAAAAACTTTTGAGAAATTCGAAAAATGAGCTAAATAAAATACCAACTAGATTTTCGAAATAAAAATATTTAAAATAACGGAAACTGTAATTTTGCAGATTTTTCGTCATATTATTTCTATCCGAATGTGTCTTTGTACATAAAAATAAAAATATCTCCGTAACCGTACCATTGTGACCGTGTTTTCTGTTTTGGGCTAGACATCCCAGTTCATGATTTATCCTGTACTTTTTATCCCTGGGTTCGTTGACGCGTTGCCTTACGTTCTTACGAAAATGATAAACTTCCCCAAAAAGTGGACAAAATGATTAATATTAAATAATTATATGCATTGATTATAGTAATTGGTATAAACAAATTTATGATGACATTTTCACATGGACAATGAAAACAATAACGAATAAATTTGTATTAATAGTGTAATATAACAGTTTAAAAAGGATAATTTTTTAGTACCTTTCAATATTATATTATAATGTGATAAAAAGTTGGTTATAAAATGTAAATATAAAGAAGTTCCTTTCC
>CM023362.1:21700543-21749361 GCA_013282895.1 Eriosoma lanigerum | reverse complement strand
GGCCAATATTCGATTCTGGACCAACGTTATTCTTAAACAAACGGCCAGGTTATTTTAATTTGATATTATTTTAACAAAAAAATTAATCATTTTGTCTAGGTAGGTATCTAAAATAGTATAATATTAAAGATGTCTAAAATAAATATGCAGTTTGTAACGTTGTTATTTAAAATAATCAGTTCATAATTATTATGGATTTATTAATTAGTGTCTTTCTCCATTATTTAAAAAACTAAAATAAAAATAATTATTTTAATAATATTAATATCCACATAATAATATAATTTGTAATTATTTACATTCAATAGATCACCATTATTTAATACATAAGAAATAAATTAATGGCTGATTACGTTAGGTACATTAAATATAAATATAATTGTTTTTTAATACTTTGCCTAAAATCAACCGACATTTTTGAAAATGCCTAAATATATTATAACTAAATTATACACATTACTAGTAACATACATATATATATATAAGTTATCCAACGTGTTAAGTATTTATCAATAATTTTTGATCCAATAAATATTTTTAAAATGTATTTATGTATATGAAAGAATCGTACTTACGTGTTTTAGTAGTCAAAACAAAAATAAAAACATACAATTTTAGTTTTCATATTAATTAAAATGTTGAAATAGCCAATTTATAGATTTTTTTTTCTGAAAATTTTATAAGTTGAATAATTAATTTTTTAAATTTAGATAAAATAAATATTTTTTTTGTAATTAAACCAACACTGACCTAACACAATTGAAAGCCTCGGGTTTAGTAGTCTTTTTTGAAATGGGCAGTGCTGGCATGTTCCCAACATCCCTATTAAAATTCAGGGATAACTTTGAATGGTACACGGTAAAAACAGCACAAACTAAGAGCAATCGAAAGCCCAGGGTTTGATAAAAATAAATTACATGGGCCGTGCTGGGACCTGTACCTAATATAATGAGTTGATAAAGCGATTACTTTGTATTAACCTAAACTAACCTTTAAATCTTAAACTAAAGATATACGAGTATTAGGCTTATTAATATATTCAAATATTAATTTTTGTAAATAGATAATATATCTGTAAATATAAACCCATAATTCTTACAGATCATTAATAAAATTAATTTTTATAATAAAAATTACTTTTCGTATACAATTTAATTTTACAATGAATTAGTATTATGATTAATATAACTTTTTTATATTTTATTGAATACATCAAACGTTTTGTCCATTTTCCGAATGTTTAAATTTATGGATTATAACCATATTTGCATGAAGCGATTCTTAAGTTTGAAAATTTCATAACAATAATTACCTACTACTTATGGAAATTTAAAATGTTATTATTGTTGTTTATTTTTATTTTCAGATTATAGAACAATTGATGTTGATGATTGGTGTGACTTAAAATGTAGGAACCTACTACTATTGTATATTTATATTAGACTACCTATAGGCTAGTAATGGATTACTTAGTAAAAAAGCATAATCTAATCTAACCTACAAAAAGATAATTAATATAATAACTCTAAAGCCCATTGGTTTCAATAATATTCCAATTTTAAATATATTCATTAACTTTAATTATATGGATATCTTTTAATTTATACTATTTACGGGTTGACACTATAATAGTCAATTCAAAAATTCTCAATTCGATATCCTGCCTATGACGTAATATTTAATATTCCTGTTTCTTTTCTACTATTAATATAATTATATACCTCTTACGGATTATTTTAAGAACACACAAGTTTATTTACATTATAATACCAAAATGCAAATTCATTTACTTCGGGTACTTAATCGTCATTGTACATGTTACTCCGTACACATAAGGATTGAAAATCACATTAAAAAATTATTTAGTTTTATTTTTATCTTATTACATTAATATTTCATTAAATATTATCATATCAAAATGTTACGATAAAAAATTAAAAGAGACAATAATATATAAAAAAAATGTATGATTAAGAATACCAATAGGTACATTAATATTGGAATCATCAATATCAAATCAAATCTAATCAAATAAATGACTGTAAATATGTTATCTATAGAAAACTATAAAAAATTTATGAAATGTTTTTTTTCACAATTATAAAATCGTCGATAGTTAAAATATGAATCTCATAAATTACTATTTCAGGCTAATAATATTATTTTATTTTATGAAGATAATGTAAAAGGAAAATATGTAATGGAAGACATCGCTGAGAGTAGTAGTTCGAATCAAAAAAATCAATAATCTTTCATCGGAAATGGATAATGGTAAAGATTAAATATATGTTAATTATTATATCATACATAAAATAAAAAAGTTAAAAAAATGATAATTTTTGAATACTAAATATGTAAAATTTTAGTGGAAAAAACGTATAAAATAAAATACTAATACAATGATATTTATATACTCTGTTCAAAATAAAAAAGGTACGATGTTGGACGAAAATTGGTCGGTTTAGACCAATTCCATAAGACCACACCTCACCAAATCAAGTACCACAACCATACCACAGAGAAATACGTTGACTGCCGTCGTCGACGATAACGGTTATATATGCATGTGGATCTATTTATACACATAAAAATAGCATGTATTATTGGCGGAGGCAGGGCTGACTTGGGAAAAGTCGTTTTTCAGTCGTGATATGTCGGCATTGTTTGGTTGCGTGAATCGAATATTGTCGACTCGGCTACGGCTTTTCTGGCAGTATACATGCGCAAAACTGTACCTTTCTTATTTGGGATAGAGTATAGTTATTTTATCATAAATTAATGTTCTAAATTTCAAAATAATACTTATATTTTAAATAAATGAGTAATGAGACACATAAATCAACATAAAACAAAATATTCAGTTTATAAATCTGAGAGGATGCTATACAGAAACGAGAATGCAATCGATGAATCATAAAATGCGCTTTTACCACTTTTTTTATGGCGCGAGCACGCGACAATCGCACATTGCTCAGCTGATACAGGTGCTGTTATATCATAAATCGAGAACACGTTTTTTTGTTTCATGAACGTTCGTCCTATCCACATCGTAAATAAATAAATTATATACAGGATGACCCAGATCTATATCGTAACTGAAATATCATCATGAAATATAGTTAAAAATGTTTAAATAAAGTTAATTTTAAACTTATTATTTAGACAATAGACTATAATATTACATCAATTTAAATTTGAATACTTCTAAAAAAATAGAAAAATAAAGTATGTGTACAAAGTTTTACAAAGATGTTTTTATTTTGTTTTATGTATAAAAACACTTTTTCGGCTAGAAATAATGTCCAATTATAACAAATAGGGTGTGCTATGGATTGTAAACTGCATCTTGATGGTACTTTATTTTGCTCATTTTTCAAATTTCTCAAAAGTTTTTCCTAAGGAGAAGAAAAACTGCCAAAAAATGACGGAAAAATGCAAAATTTACGGAAATTGTAATTTTGATGAAATCGATTTTAGATTTTTAACTAATGCAATTTCGAATGTTGGCACTTTTTTATAGGTAGTTTACACACGTGATAAACTTATAGAACGACCCATGAGTATAATATATTGTATTTTATTGAGTTTCGCTTTTCTTTTTTTTTTTAAATCGATACCATAGTATTCAAATCTTAAGTAAAATAAACCACTACTTTCTCCAAAGACCGAAGAGACGAAGGAAGAACGTTCAAAATCGACGTTCCCGCTTTTTTATATTATGAAAATAGTTTTAAATTTTAATAATATAGTTTTATCAAAATTTTAATTGGTCAAATTTCATATTTAACTAAAGTTGCGTTTTTGAATTTCACATAATTTACAAAAATAAAAAGATATAATTCTTAAATTTTTTATGTGACGTCTTTAAAAAAAATAGTGTAGTAATAATATAGGCTGTCGTCTATTTAATGGGTTAAAAACCCAATACAAGCATTTTAATTATACGTGGATATATTGCAAATAGTTTTTAGATCTGGGACTCCCAATACAAATGTATATGTATATTAAAAGGCACATTCTAACACGTAAAACTAACACAAAAACTCATTTTGATTGTAATCTAAAAATAAAACATATATTATAATAATAATAATCGTATTTTGTTTTATTATTATATATAATATTAATATATAATTATATTTTGTTTGTTAGATGATTTCAGAGACGATCTATTTCAATTAAATTATAATAATATATTAATATCGTAATAAAATTAAAATTGAATTATATAAACGATATATATATACGCATAAATATTCTATTTTTTTGTAATGATAGAAATATTACTGTAAAAGATGTCTTGAAATTAAGATTAAGTGATTTAATGATTAAGAAATTAATGATTAAGTGAAAAAATTATAATTTTAATATTAACTTTTTATTTTTACATGTATGTTTATTACACATATATATATAGATAGATAATATATTTATGCGCAATATTTTTAAATACAAAAGGAAATCAATAATCTAACTATTACGGTTTTATTTGTTAATAAATATTCAAATATAATCCAAATCCATATTTTTAAAAGCATGAACCAAGGCTATTGATGAATTTAAATTTAAAGGGTAGGAGAGGGGTTTAAACCAAGTTTTATATTTTATATTATATACAATAGTTAAAAATAATATATTTACAAAACAAAAAACTTCATTTTTATTACATTACTTTACGAGTACAAAAAAATTATAAATACAGTTTACAAAATACTATAAATATTTTTACGGTACAATGTCTATTAGTCTCTTTTTTTTTCTATTACGGAGTGATGGATGACTTCATGTGGATTTACTTGAATTCGTCTAGGAACGTTTAAGGTTATATACATTTAAAACTGTTAGGTTTCCAAGCCTCATTCCTTTTTCATTCCATTCGTTTCCGATTCCACTATCCGAGGAATCCAGCCCATACTTATAAGAAAGGAAATGAGCTCTAAGCAACGACATTTCGCAGAAAACTATAATAGATAATAATTTTATAAATATTAATAATAGAAAAGTAGTTGGTTGTATGTGGGAGTGAGACGAGCCCTTCCAGCTTCCTTTCCCTTAGCTTGCCACATTTTGACGAGATACGCGCCGTTTTTATGGAAGTAGATCCTGAGTTTGCATCTATGCCAACTGCTCAAGGAAGTGGGTACTCTGGTTTGTACTTTGAGGCAGACGATCTTAAACTTGTCACAGTGCATTTCATTAGTACTTTTGAAAGACTTCACCCACTATTTTTGGCATCTACAAGAAGATAGGATATATTTTTTAAACATTTCCATAAATGGACAAAAAGTAATAATTCATCTTATTCTATTTTGAATGCCCCAATTGAATATCATTTACCGGTAACTCCTATTCATCAGTGGGAAGAAGGAATAGGTGGGGCGGCGAGCTTAACCTGTGCGCGATCGCGCAAATGAAAAAAAACTCTGCCATCGTCCGTCGTTGTTAACAATCTAACATACGCGACATCATAACGCGAACGGAAAAATAACGTTGACGCCATGTTTTTTTATCTTTTTTGTGTTCTTCGTAATTACCTGATTTTTTTTTTTTTATCGCCGTTGTGACCCCGTTCACAGTGTGCGTCTCAAATTTTTCTTGTTTGTTTCCCTTCCACAGATGTGAAAAACTATTTAATCTTACGTCCACCGTCGGCTATAGACCGGTAGATAACTAGTGATGAGCAAAATTGTCTTGATCTTGCAGTCTTGGAACAAATTCAATTACAAACTGGGTTATATTGTTGGAGATCAAAGATTAAATTTCTTCTTCCAAAAATTTTAAAAAAACGTAGGTAAATTTAACTAACTATAAGAAAATTGAATTAAAGCACAATACCTTTATTTAATAGGAATAAGAAAAAAATACAAATAATCAATTTATTTATTTATATTGTTATATTGCTTGTTATAGTTAAACTTAAAACTAATGAATTTTATGAATACAAGTTATCTGGTCAAATAGTTCATGGTTATGATGAATTCGTTTCTTATTTTGTCAATTTTTTTTATTCCTGTTAAAATGTACGGTTGTACATTTGTTTCTATAATATTAAAATCAAATAGTGATTTTGGGTTATATCTATGGAGTAAATAAAATGGTGTGTATCCTGTTGTTTCATTTTTTGATGTATTATATCCAAATAGTACATATTTTATCATTTAAGACCACGTTTGTGTCTTTTCTTGATTAAAATGACTAATTATATCTAAAAGTGTCCCATAAAATTTTTCTGTTTGTCCTTGACTTTGTGGTCTATATGCTATTGAAAAAGTACTTTTAATTCCTAGAGTACTAAGTAGATCGTCGACTAATTTATTTGTAAAATGTAATCCTCTATCTGAATGGACTTCTGAAATAGCTCCATATTTACAGTTTACCTAGTACAGTTTTCAGAATAGGTTGTCGTGTGCTCTTTAACGAGCTCCGTTATCTTATTTTTATTACGGTTTTCTCCGATTACCTTCTATTACCTATAGTTATCGTTCTACTGTATTTGTTCCGTACAATACTAATTGGTACGTATAGTTAGTTTTATATACTCATATATTGTAATATTAAAATGGATAGTAAACTCAATGATATTCTTAAGTCAATCAATGATTTAAAATCTACGCAATCAAAATTGGTCAACACAGTTAATAATCAAAATAATCAACTTAAGTCGCTTAGTGCAAAAATTGATAGCATACAAACCAAAATTGATAGTCATGATGGTAAGTACTGGTACTAGTAATCGAATATTTAAACATAATTTTTTTCATAATAACCTATTAGAATTGTCTGAAATTATATTCAGTATGCTTGCGTCGGTTAATGATACTTATAATAAGAAAACAGTAATTATAAACACAGAAGAAACAAGATTTATAATGAATATGCAGGAATTAATTCCCAATTTGGCTACTGCATATGCTGATCAACGGTTCTTTTCTTTAACTAGGAATGGGTAAAGAGTGATCCAACTCATGGTGCGTATGTTACCTCACATTCAATCACAAGTAACCAGATGAAAAAGTAAACTATACGTGAAAAACATAATAAATTCAACGGTGCGAATTGTTTGGTATTTATATTGTAGATACAGGATTATTGGATATTTTATCAAATAAATTTTAAGAAAGTGATATTTAATTTTAATTTTCTTTGTTTAAATGATAAAAAACCTCAAGCGAATTATTATTTATTACTCATTACGCTTATAATTAAGGCTGACTTCTTGAATATACATATTTTTATTAGATCCTATAAAATAGTAATAATTTTTATACAATTGAATATTTGTATTATGCAGAAAGTTTTTTGATTGTAGGTATTACTATAACTATTTTACATTTCTGTAATGGCCCACATATTAAGTACGAATCTCTGAAGTCTCATACTTATAAGGTTAGGCTGGGATTTTAATGCCCTTAAAACCCCTAAAATGATCTAAAATGACTGGAAAATTAAAAAAATTATCAATTGAATATTATTAAACATGAAATTCAGTCATTTTTAATATACCACGTAAGGTATATCGTAGACGTAGCCCCTCGTTATTTAGGTTTTAATATTTTATATTTTACAGTTCAAATGAACAAATAAAACTGTCGATGACAGTAAAAATTATGACCTTATGTGGGTATGAAGGTAATTAAAATTAATTAATTAAAATTATCTTTATCATTTATACAACTGTTATTGTTACGCATAATATTATTTAGTAAATAGAAATTAACCTCCAACAAATTATTAGAAAATAATCATTTGTAAATAGACTTTTATTTAGTGCAATAAAATAAATGAACATTTTTAAAAAATGTATGCAAAAATGACTGGGAAATTTTCAAATTGAGCAAAAAAAACCCCCCAAAAACGACCTTAATAAAAATCAAAATTATCGATTTAAAATTATTAAACAGAAAATTCAGTCATTTTAAATATACCATGTAAGTTATGTCGTAGACGCAGCGGCTCGTTTTTAGGTTTTGATATTTTAAGAAATTTAATTGTTAAATATTTTTTCGGGTAGAAATGATAGTCCGATTACCACAAATAGGGTACCTTTTCCGTACTAAATTTTATCTAGTTGGTATTTTATTTAGCTTATTTTTTGAATTTTCCAAAAGTTTTTCCTTGAGAAGTAGAAAATTTGGTAAAATTACGGTTTCCTTTATTTTAAATATTTTAATTATTTTATTATTAATTGAATTTTGATCGTGGGAACTGTAAATTTTTTTTGAGTACTAATGTAGGTAATATTTACGATTAGTAAAATTTTGAAACGGATTGGTTTGTTTTTTGGTTAAATATAGAGCTTTGAATTTTTTACAAAAATGTTTAATATTATCTGCAGTTTTTGGTTAAAAGGTATGAAATTTTTATAGAAACCTAATCATATACTATTTAATCTAATTACAAAATATTTTGAAAATCGTGACTGACAATTTTTATCATAAAATGATAACTTTTTGAATATTGATCATAGTGATTTGAAATTTATTTTACATATTTACATATGTAATTTACACTTGTGGTAAAATATTGGAATGGATCAGTATAATATGTAAGTATATTGAGATTCGCTCAGAATCGTATTTTCTAATGAAATATCATTGCATTCAAATCTTAATAATTATAATAAATCATTTATTTCTCAGAGGACCAAAAGGAACGAAGGAGGAACATCCTAAGTTGTAGTTTCCCCTTTTTTATACTTATATTTATGTATAAAATTTCAAATTCACATATTGTATCCGAATACTCCAAAAATGCTCAGAAAACTCTAAAAATGTCTTAAAAAATGAAGAACATTGGCTACCCCCACCACAATTTTCCGCCTTTGCAATGGTGGCAATAATTCAGCGCCATTGCTTACCAAATGAACAAATAAGACTGTCCATAATATAAAAAATTATGACCTTATGTATGTAAGAAGGTAATTAAAATTATCATTATCATTGAAACATCTGTCATTGTTTATATATTATATGCATAACGTTCTTTCGTAAATAGAAGTTAACCTCCCACTTATTATTCGGAAATAATCATTTGTAAATAGTATTTAGTGGTATTTAGTGCAATAAAATAAATGAACATTTTAAAATACTTAGTTCATAGTGTAATTAATTTCGCTTATCACAATTCAAAATAACAATGAAGTCTTTAAATATTTCTATGATTGTAAGGATAATTATGTTTTCATGTTTCATATTTGATGCCGTTTATCAAGGTAATAAAAAACTATTGGAAATTTAATATAATATGTATCTTAATCGTTAAATTTCTTTAAGAGATATTATAGTAAGTTATATACGCCTTCAAAAAAGATTAGCATCCAATATTATTATTTAAATATTTTAAAAAGTAATAAAAATATAATTATAATTCAAGCTGTGTTGTATAAAATATTTTCATTAATAATTAGTTTGACGATTAACGAATTGAATATTAAACTTGGACCCATTTAAATGTGTTACATCGTGTAGCGGTGACTTCTTGATATTTAATGTTTTTAAATAAAATAAAATATGTTCAATTATATTTCCATATAGGGTTTATATTTTTCTAATACCTATAAATATTTTAATAATATATAAATATTATTCATTTAGTTGTTGGTACATTTGATGATTGTTCAAGTAAGTTTAATTATAAAATTATATCATGATACTTAATTTAAATATAATTATAATAGGTATACACATAAAATAACTTGCAGCACTCTGTGCCTGATTTATTGTAATTTAATTATCTGAATATTTTGTCAATTACATTCAAATTTACATATTTTTTGTATATTGATTAAAAAAAAAAAATATTTTCTAGGAGACGTAACTGCAGCCTTTAATAAATAGTAATTTATTATTATTAATATGTTAAACAACTATTTGTTTAAACCTAGATGGTCAATAAAATAATAGAAGTGGTTGCAATAAACAGATATCTTCATTTTCTATAGAAAAATCACTTTAAATATTCTTTTATAGAAAATAAATCCTCATCAATTGGTGCATTAACAACCACAAATCCCTGATTTGCACAAAAAAATGATAATATGATGAAGACAATACAAATGTTGTGTTACCAAGTCTATCTATCTCTACTTTGTCGTTATAACAAACGAAATATAACATGTACTTATGACGAGAATTTAAATTTATATTTATTATTAACTAAATCAAAAAATTGAATGTTATAAGTAGGTAGTAACATTAATTTCATTAATTATTTAATTTGATTTATTGAAATATATATACTCGTATAAGTAGTGTTTTAAAAAACTAATAATCAAGAGTATTAAAAAAAAATAAAAATTACATTATGCGTTTCTAAAGTTTCTAGAAACTCATTTTATATATTACCAAAAATATTTAGTACAAATCGTCAAAAACGGCACATAACAACAATAACATGTTTACAACTTTTGGGAGCACCAGCTGCACTCAGCACATTGCGTGCACATGTGCAAATAACCGATACGAGTAGTAACGATACTTTAAGAAATATTGATTTTATCTTAATTATATCAACACGTTTTCCTATGTCATTTAATGTTTTACACATTAACACCGTAATTAAATTTATGCAAATAGGTATTGTATAGGATAGGTTTAATGTATGAAATATAATTTATTGTAATAATTAAATAATTTGTACATCCTTTCTAAAAACATTAAAACTCATAGGCGGTTATCGGGGGGACCTTGGTGGGGGGCCTAAGCCACCCCCCAACAGAATATCAACGTTAAAATAAAAAAATATGTGTTTCAATATTTGATATTTATAATTTTTATTTAATTTCGGAAGCGACTAAAAATATTTGTTTCCGCTAATGAGCAAGACAAAAATTTTAAGCCCCCCACAGATGAAACCAAATATCCGCCTATGGTAAAACCTTTATGTAGTAGTCAGATATATAAATAATATATAGTAAAGCTGATTAGTATTACATTATAACAGAATTAGTTGTAGATATATCGTTGAGATAAATGGCCACAATTTTATAATACCTACATATTTTTACACGATGTATAATAATTTATTGTTATTATAAACAGTAAAATAGTAGTTCAAAATCATTTTTTTTTGTTAATGAGGGTATTAAAACTTTTAAATTAAAAATTAACTTTGAATAGTATTTTTGATACTCAACAAATATTTTAAAATCAAATGTATTTAAATAATACTCAAATAGATTTAAGAAGTACTGAAATACTTTTTAAACACTTCTATATATAAAAAAAAAAAAAAATTAATTATACAATAGTATTTTTTTAATACCTGTAATATCTTTATTTAATTATTTTAGAAAACTAATCTACTTAATTATTTTTGATATTCAATTAATTTTTTTTATATTAATATATCTATCTTTAATATATTTAAAAAACATAATTTCTCATATTACTTTTATAATTTTTAATAGAGCGTATGATTGCAGAATATTTGGATGATTATTCTAGTTTAAAATAAATAAAATAAAATACCTATATTGTTACATATGTCTAAGTACTACAAAATACTTTTGCTTTGTAGTATTACAAAATACTATAGACGTTTCCTCAAATTTTAACTATATCGTGAATCAACATATTGGTAGGCCAAACCTAGTAATTATTAGTGATCATTATAACATACCTACTCATAGACAAATATTGTAAATTTGTACCTATTTTCTGGTAGACATTAAAGTTTTTATTTAAATACAAATTATATTAAATATATTCACTCTACTATTAAGTCAGGTAAAACATGACTAGCTTGACTTATATTTCAGGTTAAACTATACTTAGAAAGGTCTACTACGAAAATTAAAAATTTGGATCCTGGAATCACGTCACGCTTGCATCCGAAACAAAGAATTAGTTTTACTATATTTAGAAAAGATGTACAAATTATTTAATTATGATTAGAAAATATGTAACAAATTTTGGTAGAGGTTTTGTGTATATTTACCAAATTATGGATTCCAGAACAATAATATGATTAAGTTTTAAATTTATATAATTTTGATTATCAATTAATAAAAAAAATGAAATTATCAATTAATAATGTATTGATTATGTTTTTATAAAACAGGTGTGTTATAATTGTATGTAAATACTAATTGTATTTTTTTTTTATAGTACTACGTTTATCCTTTGTACTAGGGAGGCAATGTGTAAGATTATTATCATCATTCGCCTGATACTATATATATACTATATATTATGATTACCAGGAAATTGTTGTATCATTTGTAGTTGAATTAAAAAAAAAGCAACAGAAAAAATACAAATATTTATATAAATATGAGGAGTGTAATATTCACATTATTAAAATTCCATATCATAATGTTATTGATACATTGTATTGGAGCTATGACTATAATAATTTAGTTGACTTTATGACCACTGAGCATTCATAATACTTAAAACAAATTTTTCGTACAATATGATATTAAAGTATTAATTTTTACATATAATAAAGTCAGAATGTCATTTTTTTAAATAAATGAAAAAAATTGAAAAAAACTTTTCAAATAAAATAATTATTTAAATTGTAATAATTTTATATCTATATACATTATATTATGCATATTGAAAAATAATTAGAATTTATTTTTTAATTACTTATAATTATGAATTATAATAAAATAGTTTAAAATACGTATACACTATTTTTTTTTGATTAATTCGGCAATCCTACTAAGAGCCTGTAGCAATAAAAAGCTAAATCCGCTATATTGTAACCAACCTTCTTGTCGCGTGCCAGTGATTCTTTTTTTGTTGGCCAATTTGGTCACAGATCACTTTTTCTAGTCCGATCTACTTGATTTTACATTTATATGAAAGATAATTCAATTTTTTACATTGTAGAACGTACTATTTTATCAATATTTCACCATTATAAGGCGTTTTGAATGTATTTGTGGAGTAATCAGAAATCAGAATTTTACATGGATATCGGACGATTTAAACCACTATCACTAGTCCGATCAACTTGCATCTTATTTTTAGATGAAGGATAATTAAATTTTCTACATTATAGATGTATCGGAAGTCATAAATAAAAAAAAAAATCTTTTTAAAACCAATATATTTCTCCCTTTGCTCAGAATCGTATAATATGATTATTTCAAGAGACATTTTGAAGGTTATGGGGCATAGGTTAAACTTATAAAATATTTAGTACTATATTTTTTACATACTAGTACAATTTTAAAACAATTGACTTACTAATAGGATCACTCTAATATATATATATTATATATATATAAATAAATTGCAAAAATCAGATTTTAAAAATATGTAATAGATCAATAGTTATTTACCTCAGGGGGCCACTAACTAGTGGTACAGGTATAGCAAACCCGGGGCCCCGAGCTCTAAACTGAACTGGCTTTAATTAGTTGGTTCAGCTTAGCAATGGCGTTGGGAAAGTGGCAGACCCATCGCTCAATGCACTTTGATGTATTGCAATAGCCCTATCTTGACCTTAACTGGTTGAGGCAGTAGGTCCTCCATGAAGGGGGTTAAGCAATGGGCCAACGACTCATTCTTGTAAAAAAGTAGTGTTTTTAAACTAAAACCAAATAAGCCTCGGACACAGAATATTATGGAAAACGAACTGAAACGGCCCGAAAAACATGGATTCAGGATAGGAACATGGAATATTAGATCTTTATTTAAACCTGGTGCACTGAAATCAATATCAGACACTATTAAAAAATACAAGAATGTACTAATAACTGCATTATAAGAGATCAGGTGGCCAGGAGAAGGAAGCGTCAAAACAGAAGGAATGACATTATTTTATAGTGGTGATAAAAAGGGTAGACACATAAATGGGTTGGGTTTTCTAGTTAATGAACTTTTACTACCTCATGTAAAGCATTTTGAACCACTAAGCGACCGAATATGCTGCATGCGCATAGCTGATAAATCTGGTGACCTAATATTAATATGTGTGTATGCCCCCACTGAAACAGGACCCAATGTTGAAAAGGAGGTGTTCTACGAAGAACTAGAAAGGACGTATGATAAATTGCCAAACCACTGCTCAAAAATATTTTTAGGAGATTTCAATGCCCAAGTGGGAAATGAGACAATGTACAAACCTACGGTTGGAGGAGAAAATGCTCATGATATTAGTAATGGAAACGGAATAAGACTTATTTAGTATGCTATCGCTAAAGACCTGATAATAACTAGCACATTTTTTTCCAGAAAGCTTATACATAAGCACACTTGGACAGCTCCAAATAACGTTTACAAAAGCCAGATAGACTATGTTTTGATAAACAAAAATCATAGATCTAGTATTAGCAATATTAGATCACACAGAGGAACTGATGGGGATTCTGACCATTTTTTAGTTCTAATCTGTTATAAAAAGTCAGTAACGCGCAAACAGAATGTGATACTGTGACTATAGAACAATATCAAAAAGGTATTGATGAGCAACTAAATCAGTATAATCCAAATTTGGATGAAAACGTTAATGATGCATGGAAAGGAATTAAAAACTCTATTTTAAAGGTGGCGGACGAAACTATACAACGTCAGTGCAAAGATTAACTAAAACCTTGGTTTAATCAAAAGTGTGAAGATTTAATTAAAAAACGAAATCAGGCGAGGTTGAAAATGTTACAATTCCCTACGCAAGCTAATATTGAGGTATATGAGTTAAAAAAGTAAGAGGCTACTAAAATTATAAGACAGCAAAAAAGAATAGCTGAAAAGGAAAAAATAAAAGAAATGGAAAAATATAGACACAACCCAAAAGAATTTTTCAGACGATGTAAAAGTTTGAAGAATGGCTACAAACCTGCGATTTGCCCTTTAACAAATGAGAAGGGAGATCTGATCATGAATAGCAAAGACATTACAGAAGAATTCAAAAATTATTTCAACAAGCTGTTAAATAATAACGAATCTGAAATGGTCCAAGGAGATAGTCAAGAAAAGAGGAAATCTTCATACACAGCGCTGAAGAGTCCACTGAATTACAACCAAGAAGTACAGAAATAGATTTAATTATCCTTTCACTAAAAAACAACAAAGCAGCTGGAGAAGATGGGATATTCGGAGAATTTTTAAAAATTGGCGGTCAACAGCTCAGAGGAAAGATATATAGATTAGTTCTGTTGATATGGCAAAAAGAACAAATTCCAAAAGAATGGAAAACGGCAATCATTTGTCCGATATTTAAAAAAAATGACCCAAAACAAGTAGTTAATTATAGAGGAATATCCTTACTGGGTGTAGGATACAAAGTTCTGTCGTCTCTCTAGGAAGGTTATAAAAGTATGCAGAAGAAATTATTGGTAGCTACCAGTGTGGTTTTAGGAAGGGAAAATCAACCACAGATCATATTTTTGCTATAAGACAGATCCCAGAAAAACATCATGAGTATAACAAAGATATTCATTTAGTATTCGTGGACTTTAAACAAGCTTACGATAATATAAACCGCAGCAAATTGTGGACTGCGTTAAAGAAATTTGGAATCCCTGAAAAACTCGTAAGATTAATTAAAATGTGTAATAATAATACCCAAAATGTTGATCGGATAATGGGAGAAATTTCGGAGCCTTTTATAGTTAAAAACGGCCTTAGACAAGGCGACGCCCTCTCGCCGGTATCATTCAACCTTGCTTTAGAAGAAATCATAAGGAGTTTACCTAGAGGACAAAGAATGGAAGTGAATGAGGGGTATACATGCCTAGCTTATGCAGATGACCTGGTTCTCCTTGGAGACACTAGACAAGATGTAATTCAGACACTAATTGATCTAATGAAGGCTAGTAAGCAGATGGGCCTGTCAGTTAACCAAGAAAAAACCAAATACATGTTTTTGTCAAGGAAGACGAAAAGCAAAGAAGACATGAAAGACTTGGAAGTTGATGGTTTTACCTTTCAACAAGTTAGCTCTTTTAAATATCTAGGCGTTAATGTAAATAATACAAATTGCATGCATGAGGAAATCAAGCTACGCCTACAGTCTGCTAACAAAGCATACTTTGCAATGTTATCATTGTTTAAATCTAGGTTACTATCTAGAAAGACCAAAGAGAAACTGTACACAATATATCCTAAGATCAATTGCTACTTATGGATGTAATACATGGGCCACAACTGAAGGGGACTACAAAAAGCTCCTCGTCTTTGAGAGAAAAATTTTGAGAAAAATTTATAAACCTGTTTTTTCGATGACAATGAGCAAAAATGGCTAAGGAGGTCAAATGAGGATCTAAAGAATCTATATTCAAAAGAGGACATAGTGCAGTTCGTAAGGAGTTCAAGACTTGTTGGGCTGGGCATGCGTGGAGAGCTGATGGGTCCCTCATAAAGATGGTTATGGTGAATCAAATAGATCTGAAAAGACCAAGGGGACGCCCAAGGCAAAGATGACTAGATGCAGTTAGAAGAGATATAGAGGAGTTAAAGCCGGATTGGAATGGAAACTTAAATCTAGCCTACGCAAGAGATGTATGGGGGGAACTGGTTTTAGAAGCAAAGAGTCTAAATGGCTCGTAAAAGCTTAAAAAAAAAAAAAAAATCCATGGTTATTAATGGAGATTCTCTTGGTGAATACAATATATAGGCACTTACATATAGTACTTATAATATATAAAATAGCGTGATGGTTGATTTTGAATATTTTTTAGCTCAGGGTGATATGTATATCAAATACGATTCAAACGACGGTATTAGTTTTGTATTATTATTAATAATATTTTATTGCCTACCTAGTGTAAAATATATTATTAGCATTATTAATATAATTAACTATTTATAACTTAATAATTGTATCACTTATTTAAATAATAATCAAATTTTAGTTTTTAATTTTTTTCTGGATTTAATAGAACGTAGTGATATATATATATTTTTTTAATAATTTGTCAAAAATTAAAAATAGTTATGCATATTAATTATGCAGTTGCTTGTTTACTACAATTACATTAAATTACAATACATTTAGCGTTTGGTATTAATGCAATTATTATGAAAAACTTTATGTAAATATGATGATCATGTATAATGAACTCAAAAATAATGGAAAAAGTTATGTGACCAAATTAAATAACTTTACTAATCAGTTTCAAAATGTAATATTATTAATAATTGTTGAATTGTGTTTAATTACAACAATATATGTAGAAGTGTGACATGATTCAAAACCTGCTTATTAGGTTATTATGATAATTAGTTTAATATTATAATCAAAAACTGATTGTTTTAAGAATAAATACTTATAAAAATTGTTCTGTTATATAATCATATCACATATTAAATTTACATAATTATAGTTATTATATATTAAGACACATTTTCATTAACTGGTTTGAAAAAACTGCTTATCTTTTGTTGTCTTCATTTCGCATTAATTTCTTGTATTAATAATTCACGTAGATGCCTCAAATGTTCGTATATGCAGATATTTTTTCATCGTCGTTATCGTCAACATATTTAACCACAATATTTATATGGTATTTAATTTCACCAAGTTTTGGCTTAGACTTGAAATTATTGTCTACTTCATCTAGTTTGTATTCATCCGTTTCATAGTTTTCTGCAGCGATGACGCTTTCAACAATCTCTTCTTCTATTAAATATCTCGCAGTATATTTTCATATTATCAATATTAGACAACAGTCCGGATTAAGCGAAGTCCGGACTAATGAGGTTCTACAGTAATAATAGTTATTAAATATTAATATTATTGGGATCTTATGTATAGCGGTGATTGTATCCAATTTTATCTATACAACAATATCAAAAATGAATTTAATATTTTCTTCACTGAACCAAAAATAGTGCTATAAATGCAAGCCTGTATTTGAAGAGACTCATGATGTCCAGACTTTCCCCACTTCTGAAATTTTATCAAAAATTTTTAAAATTACCTTTTACAAATGTTTTAAAAATAATGATTTTTTTTTTTTTGCCCAAATTGGGAGCAGTATATTATATTGATAAGCCGTTCTAAAAATTTACCACGTGTGTAAACTACCTATGAGAATACTCAAACGTATTTTAGGTACCTATGTTCAAAGTCATCAAAAATCTAAAATCAATTTCGTCAAAATTATTATTCCCCTAAAATTTGACGTTTTTACGTCATTTACCGGTAGATTTTCATTTTTCGAGATAACATTTTTGAGAAATTCAAAAAGTACCAACTAGATGCAATTTTCAACCGAAAGCAAAGTTAAAAGTTTAAAGACATATAAAAAAAATTGACTTTCAACTTTCAAAATATTTTGTAAAATTATTAAAAAGAAATTGTTGATTGCATATTATATGAGTAGGTTTATATACGATTTTCAAACTGTTAATGACCAGCGCACGATACGTGTTTGATTTCACACGTAAGTCGCAGTGCCATTCGATGTATGACGGAATAGATAACATTAGGATGGTGCAACGATAGATTAGAAACGCTCCACACGGTGACGGTAGTTTCATTTGCCGCATAAATTGGCGTCAAAATGTGGCGCTGCTGGACTGCTTTAAATTGTACCTTTCACACGTGACTACAGGAGCACGACTATTTTAGTGGCGGGCACAGAGTATGTTAGCAGCGCACGATACGTGTTTGATTTTGATATTAAGACAAAAAAAATACTGCAAGGAAGAGTTGAGTCATTCAGATAATAAAAATATAGATAGGTTATTTTAATTGTCGCTGTGTAATGATCTACAATCTATACAGTACTCAATGAAATTAAATGTGAAATCACAAATAATAGGTGTAATAGTCGTCTGCCAGACAATCAGCTTTTTTTTCGACTTATTAAAAATATCCGTATCAATATCTTCAACCAATAGAGCTAATATAAACTTTTACACAAACCAACCTACACTGTCTGTTATCACAACCAATGGACATTTAGCTACATAACCAGCAATTCCAACAAACGGAAATTTTACTACACAATCTCCATTTTCAACTACGACACATCAGATTACTGATCAACTAAAATAGTCATGGCTTATAGATCACGGTCTTGATGAAGTATCCTCTATTCAAATTGATTTGTCGTCTTATGATGTATTTAGTAGTTCAAAGTGAAAATATGTTAAATAACGATATAATAATACTTTTGTTCATAAAACTCCTGAATAACTTATTGTATTTCAAAAATCCAGACAGAAATTCTTCAAATGTTTTTATTGACATACGTAAATAAGAACAAAATTTCAAATTGTTATACTAGAAGTCTTCAAGAAGCGTGTGAAAAAGACCTCGACTTGGTCTTTCCAATAGAAATGGTTTAATCCAGAATCTTCTATGGCTATTTATTTGTCTTTTCTTTTAAATTAGAATCATGGCCAAAAGTAAATCACGTTCCACGCAACTGACGCACTTTTAAAAGTTAACCACAAACTCTCGTTAAACGCAATGTTTCCGTTACTTAAATTTTTTTAATTCGTGAAAACGAATTATTGAGTATTGATTGAAAGAAATTTAAAAAAAATTGTGGGTGGTAAATTTTGCGATGGATTATCAGAATAATACAATGAGTTTTGCTTAGAATCGCAGTAACTAATGCAATAATATTAAAATCTTAATTATAATAAACCATTAATTTCTCAATTTCAAATTGTCAAAAAGAAAATGGATTTCTTGCATAGATACTTATCGTCCTAGTGGAGCTATAGGAAGTAGAGTTATTAAATTATTGTAACCGTGAACTTTTCAACTTAACATATTTTTTCATTAATGGTATAAGCAATACACTATTAGTTTCCATAAAGGCATAAGCCCTGAACGATCAGTTTCAACATTAAAACGTGTTAAAACATTTTTACGTTAATCTATAGCACTACAGGACAAGAAAGACTTATTGGTCTAACATTATTAACAGTTTTTACAAATATTATGTTAATCCCGAAAGTGTTATAAACCATTTCGCTTTAAAAACAAGATAGCTCAAGATAGAAATGTTATATTAGTGTAAAAAGTACCTATTACAAGAAATATAGTACATAAAAATATATGTTTCTTTTAGATTCTGAGCAAGTGAAGAATGTATTGATTTACAAAGATGTTTTTTAAATTTTTTAATTATGTATGAAGACACTTTTTTGGGTAGAAATAAAGGTCCGATTACCACGAGTAGGGTATGCTTTCTGTAGCATATCGTATCTAGTTGGTACTTTCTTTAGCTCATTTTTCGAATTTCTCAAAAGTTTTTCGTAGGAGGAAAAAAACTACAAATAAATTATGAAAAACCGGCAAAATTACGGTTTCTGTTATTTTTAATTTTTTAATTTCGTGATAACTAATTAAGTTTTGATCGTAGGGACTTGA
The DNA here is from genome assembly GCA_013282895.1 of Eriosoma lanigerum. Taxonomy (NCBI): domain Eukaryota; kingdom Metazoa; phylum Arthropoda; class Insecta; order Hemiptera; family Aphididae; genus Eriosoma; species Eriosoma lanigerum. The sequence goes on along the minus strand of CM023362.1, from coordinate 21,729,075 downwards.
TATTTTTTTTTAATATTAGCATAGGTAATATACAAGTGTAATACAATTTTAGAAAGGATCGGTTGATTATTTGGCCAAGTATAGAATTTTGATTTTTCTTCCAAAAATGTTTGATATTTAAGTCTAATCATATATTTCTTAATCCTTTAACAAAATATTTTAAAAATCATAACTGCCATTTTTTTTTAAAAGGCTTTTAAAGTTAAAATTCCCGAAAATCGGCAAAATAACGGTTTCATTATTTAAATGTTTTTAATTTCATGATTACTTACTTAATTTTGATTGTAGGGACTTGAAACTTGTTTTGAGTGTCAACAACGGTTTTCTACGTTAAAGAAAAAAATGTTGAAACGTTTGGTTCAATTTCTGACTAAGTATTGAGCTTTTAACTTTATTCCAAAAACGTTTAATATTTCCGGAAATTATTGATTAATCCCTATGAAAATTTTATCGAAGTTGCAACTTTATTTTATAAACTTCTAAAATTTGAATAATTTTAATAGAAATGAATAATATGATATATTTTTTTTACGTATGAAGACAGTTTTTCGGGTAAAAATAATAGTCCAATTACCACAAGTAGGTTATATTTTCAGTAGCATATTTCATCTAGTTGGTACTTTATTTAGTTCATTTTTCCAAATTCTCAAAAGCTTTTCCTTGGGATAAGAAAACCTACTATAAAATAGCGGAAAATCGGCGAAATAACGTTTCTGAAATTTAAATTTTTTTAATTTTGTGATAAATAATTGAGTTTTAATCATAGTGGGTTGAAAGTTTTTTTGAGTATTTACTAAGGTGAATTTCATTATAAGAAAAAAATTAGAAACGATTGATTGAGTTTTCTGACTAAGTATAGAATTTTTTCTTTTTTTTTTTTTTACAATAATGTTTAATATATCCTGTAGTTTTTATTTTAATGGTTTGATAATTTTATTGAAGTCTAGACATATACGACTTAATGTTTTTACAAAATATTTTGATATTTGTGATTGACAATAAATTTATTTTCGTAAGCTTTTAAAGTAAGAGTTCTTGAAAATCGGTAAAATTATGGTTCCATTATTTTGTTTCTTGATAACGAAATAAGTTTAGTTCGTAAGAAATTGAAATTTATTTTAAATATTTACATTTGTAATTTACACATGTGGGAAAATTTTGGAATGGATTATCAGTATAGCATATTGTACTATATTTCGTTTCGCTCAGAATCGTATTTTCTAATGCAATATCACTGCATTCAAATCTTAAGTATAATAAACCACTAATTTCTCCGAGGACCGAAGGGACAAAGGAGGAACGTCCACAATCGACATTCCCGCTTAACTTTACTTTTTTTAAAAAACTATGCTTTATTAATTATTACATAATCATTCAAAGTTTAGAGAAACCCCCTGAAAAAATTCTATATACGGCATTCTAAAAATGTGATATAACTACCAAATTACAATTAAATTCTAAAATACCGAAAATTTCAAAAAGTTGCGACTAAAAATGGTTAGATTTAACTAATATTTCTATGACACAAATTTATAATTTACTTAGCAATAACAATTAACAATAACAAAAAAGTTGTAATTGCAACAACATCTGTGCCCACTTATATATTTATTATGTTTCATAACAGTACTTATTAATTTCACATTATTACTAATATTTGATTAATTTACATAGATGTTAAAGGTTACTTAAATTACTTATCAGATGGTATCGATTATGGTGAGTATTACCTTATTGTTTACAATTCATTTATGTTATTTATTAAATAGTAGAATATGTATGATTATATATACTAATATCCTATAAATATACGATTTCGTGATGGTATATTTTAAATGTAATGCTTTTAATTACTAGTATATTATAAAATATTATGTAGTAAAATAAACGAAACACTTTGAAAAGGTTTGTAATGTCTTCTCGTGACGTTGACCTAGAATACCCCAGACGCAATCAGTTATACGGACCGTAGAATCAATTTGTAAGGCGCAGAAAAGTAGCTTATCTTCCGCATATGTACCAGGGTTGTAAACTGCAAGTACCCCAACACCAATTTCATTGCAAATCATTGTAGTAATCGACCATTAAAATTGAGGATGCATATTTATTCAAATTAATTTGATTTAATGTCATTTATGTCGTTTATGTACATGATAAAAATATAATATTTACCTAGTAATTTTTTGATATAAAAATTATACACAATGTATTAATTTTTATTCAGAAAGTATATCGTTTGTAGTATTTTGTCATGACCAAAGTAAGTTTTTATCTATGTTTTATAGGATTAGATAGTAAATTTCGATATTATTGTTATGTTATAAAAAAGATTATTGACACTATGATTATTATATTTTTACTAGTTATTCTAATAAAGCCCTTGTCATATTATCTTTAATAAGTTTTTAAAAATTTTACATCATGATTGTTAGCATGTCGTCCGCCTTGAGACGATAACGCCTGGTTTGGGCGACGCACTCGTATACATAAAAAATTAAACATTTGAACATTTGATAATTGCTATTAATATTATTATTATTAATTATTCAAAATTTATGTACAGAATGGTGGATGCCCGGTATAAATAATAAAACTTAAAAACTAAATTTATTCGTACAAAATTGATGATCTAATGTTTTAAACAATATATAATTATAATAATTCTACAATTTCAATAACCTTCTTCGACCTAACCTATCACCATAAGATAAGGTAGGACACCTTAATCGTATATCTCAATATATTTAGTATTCTTATTCTATAATTTCCTGTTTTCTAAACATCTTAGCATTCTTGTCCGGGTTATGCGTAAAATATGTTGATTGCATTGTAATATTTACTTGCTAAATGTCCAATATTTTGATTTATACATCGTATTTGTAATAATTCCACTACTAACCTTATCTCACTACTATTATATAACTTGACAGAATGGGCTCCCGCAAGGATCCGTACTGTCTCCAATTCTCTTTAATGCGTACACGGCTGACATCACTGATACTGTTTCGAGAAAATTCATGTATGAGGATGATGTGGCGCTAGTAGCGCTAGCCAAAACATTCGCAGCGTTAGAACATACTTTGAATGACGATCTAATAAAAATACAAAAATATTTCCAGAAGTGGCAATTAACACTGAATCCGAGTAAGTCTGTGACAAGGGCCTACCATCTCAACAATAGGGAGGCAAACAGAGAACTACACATAGAAATAGACGGACAAAACATCGTCTCTGAAGAATGCCCTAAATACCTTGGGATAAAATTCGATAGAACCTTAACTTTCAATCAACACTTGGAAGACGTCAAAAATAAACTGAAGACACGCAATAATATTATGGCTAAATTAGCTGGTACTAGCTGGGGCTGCTACACCAGTGTGCTAAGAACTACAGCGCTTGCCTTGGTGTACAGCGTCGCCGAATATTGCGCACCTGTGTGGGGTAGAAGCGCCCATTGTAGAAAAGTTGATATTCAACTGAATCATGCTATGCGCATTATATCAGGTACAGTTAAGTCAACTCAAACAGAATGGTTGCCAATATTATCTAATATAGCCCTTCCAGATCTTAGAAGACTAGCCCATACAAAAAAGATGCTAGAAAAAATTAACAGCCTACCTAATTTACCACTAAAAAAGGACATGCTTGAGCACGCACCACTACGCTTAAAGTCCAGAGCCCCCATATGGCATACAGAAACAAACAATGAGACTACAGAGTGTCTTTGGAAAGTACGATGGTACCAAACAGAAACTCGTAACCAAGAACTGATTAAAGAACCTTCCATAAAAGTCCATGGCTGGGATTTAAAAAGGGCACAATGGACAACACTTAATCGTATTAGAACCGGGATGGGAAGGTGCAACTACCTACTGCATAAATGGGGTATGATCGACTCACTACTGTGCGAATGTGGTGAGATACAGAATATCACGCACATCGTAGAGACGTGCCCATTCACAAAGTTTGAAGACGGGCTGGTAAAACTGCACGAGTGTGGCCCGGTCGCAGTGAATTGGCTTGAGGAACTTGTTGTGCGATTATAACTTATAATTTTTTTTTTTTTTGTTAAAATAATAATAATTATAATATTATTATAATAATAATAATAAATAAAAATAATTTTGTTATTATCTTGTTATATATTTATTAACTTATCTACCATATATGTAAGCCGATAATATGTCATATGCATAAATAAATATAACTTGACGATATACACGATTTTCTTTGTATCACTCATACTTATCATTTCTTAATGTAATAAAAAAAAATTTTTAGCAGGTAATTAATTTATATAAAATAATATAAGCAATAAAGTTAATATTTTAAACCTTAAAATGATATTATTGTAGAAAATCAGGACATAGAAATACGTGAGTATTAATAAATAGTAATATGTTGATAATACATTGAGCATGTTACACTGTTTTAAACACACACTATTGAAAACAATTCAAATGAGAACTGTATTAAGACAGGGCGATGCCAGATCGCCTATACTAATAGGTATCCTATTGAAATTATCCATAGAAAAAGTAATAACTTTTGGAAAATTCGTAAAAAAGCTAAATTAAGTACGAACTTGATGCGATTTTCTACCGAATGCATATCCTATTCGTTATAATCAGATCATTATTTATACTAAAAAACATGTTTTCAGATTATTAAAAACACATAATGTATTATAATCTACAACTTTACTGAAGATAAATATGTTGCATATAGATTAGGTAGTATATGATTGTACTTCTATAGAATTTTAAACTGTTAAACTCAAAATTACAGTTAACATTCAAAATTTTTGGATAAAGCTCATAGATCTAAATTATATTATAGGCTGTGTCAAATAATTAATCTATTTCTAAAATATTTTGAAAATTGTAAGCGAAAAATGTATTTTTGTTTGACGGCACTTCTTTGGAAACAAGAAATGGTCTGATTACCACAAAATGGGGTATGCATTTCGTACCAAATTGTATTTTTTTGTCTTTTTGGTACTTAAATTGGCGTATTTTTCAAATTTATTAAAAGTTTTTCCATGGGAAATGTTAAGCTACCAAAAAATAGGGGAAAATCGGCAAAATTTCAGTTTCGGTTATTTAAATTTTTTTTATTTCTTCATTACTAATTGATTTTTTATCTTAGGAACGTGCACATTAATTAAATATTGACATAGTTTACACGCGCGGTTAAACATTGGAACGGATTGGTTGATATTCTGACTTAATCTATATTTAGTTTTAAATTTTTTTCAAAAATTGTTTAATATTATCTGCGACTTCGGCTAAAAGTTTGAAGATTTATTGAAAAGTATACCTATAAACTTATAAAACTACTAAATTATTTGTTTAATATAAGGAAGTTACCAGTTATAATTAATAACTAGTATTAATAAATTGGTAGTCAATTGTAATTGTAATATTCATTGGCATTTAATTTTGGTTTTTTTCCAAGAAAATTCACATACTATGTTATACACATATCATGTTAAGTTCTTACTGAAATTAAATTATTCAGTGGGCACCAAGTTAAATAACTTATATACACTAACATAATTTAATTTAATTGGCATAGTTTAATATTGTATTTGTAATATAGCCACAGGGAAAAGATTTGCCGAATATTGCAAAGGTAAGTATTAAATATTAATGTGATTACAGGCATGGGGTTCGGTTGATAGAACGTTCACTGCACCGGTCATTTTATTATCTAATTATATTATAGACAATTCTCATTAAAAATTTAAAAATGACAAATTCCCAAGTAGGTATATAATTTAGTACGATTACGAACGGATTCGCACTTCGCCAGTCGGTCGTCTTTAGTTAGCATTTTTACTTACTATCTACTATTTATCTACTATTTTTACTTACTATCTATTATCCTATTACATTTATATCGTTTCAATCTACGGTCGCAAGTAATGATAACCTAACCTAACCTATTACGTAATTGAAATTACTGTATTATAATATGAACAATTTGTTGCCTGTGCGATCGGGAACAATGGAGACGCTTCGCTTAATTATCGTATCAGTTATTTTCGTCCACGTTCCTACCGAGAGCTTGGATGGACAGTTGTTATCAATAATATATTATCATCTTATTTGTTAGGTTACATTAGATAATATAACTCTGTTTGCCAGACAAGTATATCACGTGTGCATGTCCTAACCAAAATACTTCTGTGTTACATAGAGTACAATAGAAAAGCCCATGTTTTCACAAATTGATGCCAAAACTTTTTAAAAACTACTATTTTAAACCGATTAAAATATTGTAAATTATCAGTTTATGATATGTTGGTATCACTGTGTTTTATCAAAAAATAATTGATCGATTTTTTTTGGCGGTATTTACTCTGTGTTATTAACACGAATCGAATTGCTTCTGTTACAAACTTATTGATAAAATACAGTGACACCAATATATCTTATATATATATATATATATACAATAGTTAAATCTGTGTAAAATGATTGTTCTGAAAAAGGAGTCGAAGTTCTGGTTTCAATTTTATTGTACAGCAATGATAGGGAACGGCTCCTCTATTTTACTCTATGCTGTGGTAGCATAGATAATATCACATAACATCAGCTCCCATAGATGATAAAAGATTAATTGGTCATCTATGATAGAATGTGAAGTAATGTTCCGAAAGGGACTATTATAGGGGAGGAATACTGAGGCGATTTATCTTAACATTTTATTGATAGGTTATTATTATCTAAGGAAAACTATTATTGACATATGTAATAAAGACATTTTTGTGATTGTTAATGTAAACATCCAATCCCTTTCTTTATTATCAATGGATTAATCGGCCATAGATATGAACAAGTTAGATGGCGGAAAACGATCTAAAACTGTATCGCCGGCGCTACTTGCTAACATAACAATGTTTACAACATTAACCAATAAGAGCATTGATAAACGACGATTCATATTTTTATCACAAATGAATATAATAGATGAAAAAATATGTACGTTTATATATCTGAGTTAGTTTCGGGTAGTTCGGGTTCGTTATCAATAATATATCTTGATGTAAACTTCTGTTAATATCCAATTAATTATCCCAATATTTTGGATACGAATAATGTAAAAATTTCGCCACTATCCTTAATGAAATAGCGGATCGTGTTGCGAGAAACACTACACTACGTTATTGTCCAGATTTGTGAATTACGTAGTCTTAGCTTATACTGTGCAATTTTAATAAATGATTAACAAAGAGGTTAGGTTACAAAACAAAACAGCAAAACGAATATTAATAAAACCAATGTGTAACTAAATAATATAAGTGAAAAACTATAACTCCAACACATCTCGCGAATTTTTCAGCAAGTGTGTGCGAAGTTAATATGAGTACTTGAAAAGATAAATTTAGATAAAAGTTAGGACAAAACTATATTGAATGGCCAATTAGGGAGTTATAGCCGTATTAATATGGCCGCAGGATATTTTAAAATACATGAAGTGTGAAGTCTCATTATACCTACTTATTTTTTAATAATTATAGCTAATAGAGTATTTGTTTAAGATGGAATTAGTATAGAGGTTGTTTATGTGTTTGATTTACTCTGATTAGTTTCAAAGCCATTGCGCTACCATTATATTAAGTAAATATTTTATTAAATTAGGTACTATTCCCAATACATAATAAATAAATAACATATAATGTGAGTTTGTATAACAATTTATATTATTTTAGATCTGTTTGTTAATTTAAAGTCTCCTTTGAATAGTAAGTTGATACTATACATTTTAAATTTTTATTGAATTAACCAACGAATAACGTTATGTGTCAGTCAAACTTAACTCGAAACAATGTAGTGATGTACTATTAAACTGACGATTCTTTGACATCGATATCAATCTAATTATGTGAAAACCCATAGTTAAATAAAATAATAAGTGCAAGGTACTTTATTAGTAGATAAATCGTGTACAATAACACTTCAATAGGTAGTTTGAGAATTAATGTAGCATATAGTCTTTAGATAGATACTTTTTTTCTTTTAAATCTGCCATTATTAAATGCCATTTAAGTTAACAAAATTGTCACTATTTGTAACGCCTCAAGCTCTCAAAGGCCAATAATAATAATAGGCTAACTTAAATGCACTATTTAAATTAAAAAATTAATAACTCAATGTTAATATAAATAATTCAGTATTCAGTTATTCAAATAATGCATGTAATAAAAATTTATAATAATGTTTGAGACGAAAGAAAAGCACGTCAGCATAAAAACAATACTTTTTTAATCACAACACGAAGATGTACATGAATTGTACTTGACTGCAGCATTTAACAGTAAAAAACATGAAATAACCACGTTTATCACTGTGACTGGTTGTGTTGACCGCTCTAAATTGGGTCATAATAATTATTATTTGCTTAATAATTATACAACAAACGATAGCTACCATCATAGGTGTGCGCGCACATGAAGCTGTAGGATGTGTTCTTGATTCCACTGAATGGTTCGGGTAGGTCGTGTTGTCAAATTAAAATACCTAAGTTGGTTATCCAAAAAAATGCAGTTCTCGAATTGATTGGAGGACGGAACAACCACATTATTTTTTTTTATACTGGAACAGGGAACGACACAAACTAACTCCTGACATAATTTTTCTTAAAATAAAGATTTAAATTATTGTCAATATTATCATGAAATTTAGTTTTTAATATCAAAATTCTTCCTACTACAGTATTTAGCGTATTGCTATCAACATAGGAAATCGAAGCAAAACATAGGTACACATAATTATGTTGTGAATCTATGAATAACACGTTTTACGTAATGCGATGAGGTCAGTGACCTTGGAAGATGTTGTAAATTACTTTGATGTTGAATACAATTTAAGACTTTATTTAATTAATTAATTAAACTCTTTAGTAACATAAAATCACACACCAAAATTATAAGTAAAATTTGAAGACAGATACTTATCGTATCTCCCTGAGATTTAAGTTCATAATGTGCAAAGGCATATTGACATAAATAATCCAGTTTTAAATCTAAAAATATGTTAGTTTATATCTAGTATTTATATTAGTAGACCAGGGGAGTAGAAAGGATGATTATTACTAAGAAATCTCCTTCTTAAAATACCAGTACCTATAACGTTGTTTTCGTACTTTGTTTCAAAATATGTCGCTCCTTTTATGGTCTCATTAAAATGCGTAAGCAACTTGTTATTGTAAATGTCCAAACTTTTCATATTCTCTAATAGAATGGTTTTTACCCGGGGATATTAATTCACCCATTATTAGGGTGCGCTCTATGTTGAAATTAGTATAGTAGTTGTTACTATTTTAGAAACATATTTGTCATTTTATATTATGTATAAATATAATATAGTATAAGTTTTTGATTGATACTAAAGTATTTGGGTTTACTACAATTGTAAAACCATCAGGTTAGGTTATAAAAATTCTCTGTAACCTGTTGGCCGTTAAGAAAGAAAAATAGACCGAGGGCATACATTTTTGCTGCCCTTGTCCTTAAACTCTGTGCATACCTATGATAACCACACATGATAATTCACAGAAAAGTAGATTGCAACACAAATGCTGCAAATAACGATGACGAAATGAATGATTGTAAAGAAATGTACGAATGAATGAAACAAAAAAGCGATACAAGTTACACGACCTTTTATAAACATGAACTCACAACAACATGAACTTTGAAACGAAATCTCAGTGCTATGGTTAGGTTAGGTTAACTAACAAACCTAACCTAACGTACATAAAAAATTACATTTACGCCGTATACTGTATACTGATGTTGAAGCCGATTGCACCGTAACGAACGGCTACGAACCCGAAAACATGCTATCCGGTCGAAACCGGCGGAAAATTAAAATTAAAATGAATATTTGTGGAAGGATTAAGCCGTCACTTGATACTAACTAAATCTTAATATTAATTAATTTCTTTTTATAATATCTATATTTTTAATAGCTTCCTGCTATTTATAATAATTGCCATCATCAGAGCTAACAATTATAGATAATTTTTATTACATTTATTGTAGTTGTTACCAATGATCAATTAACACGTAGTATAATATTTTACAATAAAAGTAAGTATATTAAATTCAAATAAATTTTATAAATTATAAACTATTTAATTATTTTAACGATAAGTACCTTATTGCTTTGTTAGATCTATTTTTACGGAATATTATTATAAAACGTACCTATTATATTTAGTATCGATCAATGAACCACGGCCCTCTTATAAGCTTTTAACCCTTAAGACACAGCTCTGAGACACGGGTACACTACACCGCAGTAGCGCGATTGCGCTAGCCGTGTCGGTCACCTACTTAAATTTATTATTTTATTTTTTAATTGTTCATATGACAAATCCTTTTTATATTATATATTGTTGTTAGAATTTGGCTGAAAATTAACGACGAATGCTACATAATATGATTTTTTTGTAAATGGATATTAGTTGTAGGTCAAAATATGTAATAGGTTAATATAACTACTTTCTTGAGTATACAGTATAATATTAGAGAGTTATGCATAGATAAAAATAAAAAATAAATGTTTGTCAAAATTCCTATTGCAGGCTAAAACATAATTTAAATATAGTTTTGAAGTTTATGGATGGCGAAGCACCCAAAAAGTCATAATCATATACAAATATATAGGACTTTAGTTCCTTGATCTAAAATGAAGTAGTTGCTCCTATACTGGATTAGTTGGTCAATCTAGTTTTGTAATTGTCTCAAACTCCTAGTCATGCATTCAATCCATATCATCACTCCATTCAAAATTTATTTATTTGTCTCTTCTTTAATTTTTATTATAAAATACTTGGTTCATGACTCTTTCCTTTATAATAAACAATTGTGGTTCCTCAGCCATGTAGGGATCGAGGGAATGGGTATGCATATCTCCCGCATACTCAACCAAATTAATTTTAAGCTTCCCTCAGTTCAAATTTCTTCCATCTGATCTCTTTCCTACTTTTCTTCCTAACTTTTTTTTATGGCAATCAAAGTGGTCCTTTCACCTGCCTAACTTATGTTTTGTATGCCTAGAAGCATTGCTATTTCCATTCTCTCCAGGACATGGATTTATGATCTTCTATTACCTAGACATCTTATTGTCTATTTTTGTTATTTCTGTCTCGGTCACAACTTACATCCAATCATTGACCTTAACTCTTCTCCGTTTTCTCCTTTTCAAATCAAATTAGCCGTATGTGATCTATCTTACCTTCTCTGTCACTGTCAATCACTATTCTCTCAATGACGGTCGTTTCTTTATTAAATTTTATAATTTGTCCATTATTCTGATATATACCTTCTCCTTCAGTCCTGTTCTGTTTTTATAATTGATGTCATCATCTCTAGCTTTTTAATTTAATATTATTGTATTCTTACTTATGTATATAAAATTGAATTCTATTGTATATTTTTAAAACCATAATGGTTGTGCAATACTGTTGTTATAAATAAATGAACTTTTAAAAAAGAATTATATATATATATACATCTAAATAGATACCCATAAATTCATGTCGAAGGAAAGTAAGTTAATATATTTAAAGATATTCTTTATTGAATCTTAATGGTATAATATTGATTTCTATCAAATCAATAACATTCAGTAATTGTATAATGTTAAATGCTTACTTATATAATTTATTTACAAGAGTTTAAAATAAAAGTAATACATTAATTCGATTTAAAGTATTTTATTTTTGTTCAAACGATTATTGCTTCTTTTAATATTTAAACTTTATGTTATAGTAATAAAGGTTCACAAATTCTTTATAAAATAATAATTTATGTGAAGAATACAAATTAATTTTAATTTTATATATTCCTTTCTACTCCAATATTATTTATTTCAATTTTAACAGTAGGAGATAAAAAAAGCGGGAAAGTCGAAAGGGAAGGTCGAATCTTAACGTTTCTTCGGTCCTCGGAGAATTGAGTGGTTTATTATGATTAAATGTTGAATGTAATGACATTACATTAAATACGATTCGTAGCAAAACTCAGTTAGACAAACAATATATTATACTAATAATCCAATCCAAAATTTTACCACAAGTGTAGTCAACCTATATGAGTACCTAAAAAAAGTCAAAATTACATTAATCATCAAGAAATATCTAAAATCAGTTTCGTCAAAATTACGATTTTCGTGAATTTTGTTTTTTTGCAGTTTTTCTCTCGAGGAAATTCCTTTGAAAATTTCGAAAAATAAGCAAAATAAAATACCAACTAGATGCAATTTTCTACCGAAAGCATACTCTATTCTTGGTCATCAAACCATTATTTCTACCGAAAGAATGTTTTTAGAAACAAAAATAAAAATAAAATTTTGTAAAACCAATACAATCCTTAATTTGCTCAAAATCAAAAAAAAAAAAACATATTAATTTATGTTTAATATTATTGTATATTTAACCAAAAACAAAATATAGAAATAGGTAAGTTCTTTTCATTTATGTGATATATAAATAAATGTTATAACAGTAAATACTAATTTAAATTATTAAGTGTAGACAACCTATATGAGTACCTAAAAAAAAGTCAAAATTGCATAAATTATCAAGAAATGTCTAAAATCAGTTTCGTCAAAATTACGATTTTCGTGAATTTTTTATTTCTTAATTTTTTGTCATTTCTTTTCACGAGGAAATTCTTTTGAAATTTTCGAAAAATAAGCGAAATAAAGTACCAACTGGATGCAATTTTCTACCGAAAGCATACTCTATTCTTGGTCATCGAACCATTATTTCTACCGAAAGAATGTTTTTAGATACAAAAATAAAAATAAAATTTTGTAAAACCAATACAATCATCACTTCACTCAAAATCTAAATTAGATAACATATTAATTTATATTTAACATTAATTTGTTATAGTATAAGAATAAAAATTAATTTTAATTGGAAGAATGTCCTTTGTCTTTCAATAGAAAAAAAATAATAGAAATATAAAAAAAAAATATATATATATAAATTGATAATTAATAATATAAAAAAAGGAAAATACATTAAAATAAGATTAAATAAAACCAGATATGATACTAAGCCGTTTACTCAAAATGTAAACAAAAAAAATTCATCCTTACATCATAAAATAGACAACATATTAATTTAGGAAATGTCCTAGGCATGCTAATAAATACTAATAATTTATTACTCATAATAAGTGAAATTTTCAATTTTGAAATATTTCATCATAGGCAAATTCAGAACCCTATTTGCTAATTATCATTATTAAAATTAAACTCTATGGTTGTATCAGGTATTATATTTTAAATGTTATTAATTCTATTAATAAATTATTTACCTTTAAGGTTTCCCAACGAAACATACATAATCTTCTAACTCATACTATATATATAGTATATATAACATACTGTTTTATTGTATCAATTATATATTTTTAAACACTAAAATAAACTAGGTGATGTTTTTTTTGCAATTAATTTTGCATTGTATACATTGATCTCATAGTAGATCTATACAATTTAAAAAAAAAAAATTAATTAATTTTTAGGTTATAAACTGAAAATTATATTCAATTAATATTTACCTTTTAACGGAAAATAAATATAATTTATAAAAATAAATACTCATTTCCTTAAAATCAAAAAAAAAAAAAAATTCCAATACCTTATTTTACCTATAAGTGTTAAATCAATATTTCTTAAAATATATAATTTATAATTCTTATTAATATTTTAGATTTAGAAATATTAAATTTATACATAACTCAATTAAAAAAGCTGAAATTTATGCCATTAAAATCGAGTACGGGTTTTCAATTTATTATAAAATTAATTATTATTAGATTTGCTTTTAGAAATACGACTGTTAATAATAATGTATATAATAATGTACATAATAATGTATAAGTAGATATAATTTATTAAACAGTATTATATGTGTTACAAGTATATTATACAGAGACGCAAATGTTGTATCATTGGTGTAATACCTAACAGTACGGACTCTGCTGTGCTAGGATTTACATTATAGACTAAAGTTGACTATCATTGTAAATATGAAAAAAAGGGGTTACGTCTATTTAGGATGTTCCTTCTTTGTCCCTTCGGTCCTCGGAGAAATTAGTGGGTTTTAACTATTAAGATTTGAATGCAATTACATTGCATTAGAAAATAAGATTATGACCAAATCTCAATGTACTAATATGTATTATACTGATAATCCATTCCAATATTTTACTACGAGTGAAAATTACATATGTATATATTCAAAATCAATTTCAAGTTCTTACGATTAAAATTAAAATTCATTTCATGATAAAAATTGTGAGTCACGTTTTTCAAAATACTTTTTAAATAGATTAAATAGTACATGATTAGGTTTCTACAAAAATATCAAACTGTTAAATCGAAAATTTCAAGTAATATTAAACATTTTTAGGTAAAATTCAAAACTCTATATTTTGCTAAAAAATTAACCAATCAATATTTTACTAAACATAAATATTTTTAATGTGAGAATTATAAAAAAATTTTAAGTTCTTACGATCAAAACTCAATTAGTCATCACGAAAAATATAAAATTAAAATAAAAAACAGGAATCGTATTTTGCCGTTTTTTACCTTTTTTGATAGTTTTCCTTTTCCTAGGTAAAAAACTTTGAAGAAAATCGATAAATGAGCTTAATAAAGTACAAAGATGATACGATTTGTTACAGAATGCATGCAATTCAATTGCAATGAAATCATCGTTATACTTTGATAAAAAGCTTGTGAATTAGCTGATATAATACTACAAACCCATTTCAAACTTATCTTGATAACTGACTGACATTACAATTGAGAATTTTTCTATTTTAAGAAAGAATTAAAATATTCATAATTTGTATAAAGATAATTAATTATTAAAAACTGTAATTATTGCCTATGGTTGAAATGAATTTTAAATATAAATACAATAATAAAGTAATGAATATACAAAATAGGGCATGCATAACAAGTAGCAAGAAAAAAAAAATAATATATAGTTTGTTGTTAGTAAATAGTATGTCCAAATTATTACACATTTCCAACAAGAAAAAATTCCTACTGTTGGAATATTACTATGATGATACGCGAACAACTACAATCGGGAGATATGTCATTATGATTAAAATTACATATGAATCGCTTCATGCAAAATGACCTACCATAATCCAGTTAAAATGTGATTATAAAGAGTATTATTATACTACTTCTGGACTATACTACTCTAATAACATAAATATTATTAACTACCCATTTAAATTGTAAATTTGTAAACTACCTATGACAAAAGTCATAAAAATGTCAAGTACCTACTTTCAAAATCGCATTAGTTGTCATGAAAAATCTAAAATGATTATTTTAAACTTAAACTATTTCCTATAAATTATTATTATTATTTATTAGAGTAAAAAATTTAAAAAAAAAACAGATAATAGACAAATATGTTTTAATTTATATTCATTTATTTAAGCTCATTTCTACCATGAAAAACCTAAATAAAAATTATATATATATTTTTTTAAGACTAATCGAATTAAGATATACATCATTTGTATTTTAACAATGATGTGTACTTTTTTTTTTTTATAAATTAGTAACTCCTTTATATCTTGTATAATTTTGAATTTCTTTATTAAAAATATCAAGCTTATCTTTGTATACAAGATAGATAATACGAGTATATAATTATGAAGAAATAAATTTAATTGCTAGATAAGAAGAAAGAAGTATACTAAATTATAAAAAAAATAATATATTAACAGAACAATATGTAAGACACATAATATTTTGATCTAATACATATCTTAAAAACCTGATTTTTAAAATGTATTTATGTATATGAAAGAATCGTACTTACGTGTTTTAGTAGTCAAAATAAAAATATAATCATACAATTTTAGTTTTCATATTAATTAAAATTTTGAAATAGCCAATTTATAAATTTTATTTTTCTGAAAATTTTATTAGTTAAATAATTCATTTTTGAAATTTAAATAAAATAAATAATTTGTTATCAAACCTGCACTAACCTAGCACAATTGAAAGCCCCGGGTGTAGTAGTCATATTTGCAATGGGCGGTGCATGTTCACAACATCCCTATTAAAAATCAGGGATAACATTAAACAGCGGGACAAATGACACAAACCAGCACAAATCGAGAACCGAAATCGAAAGCCCTGGGTTTGATAAAAATAAATTACATGGGCGGTGCTGGGGACATGTACCTAATATAACGAATTGATACAGAGATTATACATTGTAATTTATTAAAATCTTAAGCTAAAAACATACGAGTATTAAGCATATTAATATATTCAAATATTAATTCCTGTAAATAGATAAAGTATATGCAAATTTAAGCATATTATTCTTATAGATCATTAGTTAAATTAATTTTAATAAATAATTAATGAAAAAAAATAAATTTCGCATATAATTGAATTTAATAATGAATTAGCTAATGATATTAAGAGAAATATAAAACCTAATGAGCATAATACTATACCTTCTCTACTACCTGATATGTTACTTGAACTTACTGAACGCGAGAAATGACGTTTAACTTTATAGTTCACAATCTTCCGGAGTCATCCTCAACAATACCTTCAGAAAGAATTGCCTCGGATTCCAAGAATTTAACGGACATACTGAGCCCTCTTTCTATTTCTATTCCTTCAGATTTCAAGCTTATTAGACTTGGTCGAGTTCAACCAAATATTATTAGATCGCTTAAAGTAATTCTTAAAACTAAAGAAGAAGTTCTCTATATAATCTCGACCTTCAACACTTTAAAAAAATCCAACCCTGCAATTATAATCTCTATTTCGCGAGACTGCACACTTATGGAACGCAAACTAGTTCGCCAAACGTATTCTGAACTAAAGGAAAGAAATGAAAAAGTGAATTGGGCATCATCATCAAGTACTTCAACGGAATGCCGCGCATCATCAACAGTTGTCAAGATACCAACAGACAAATGGCTTTAAAAAACTAGTTTCTCATCGTCTTCCTCCATCAGCTAACTTTTTCATAAACGCCAATTGCCAACACATTAAAGTATCCAAATATGACCCTAATTGTTCTGTCTGTTTTTCAAGTGTTCATACGATATCGGAATTTTATAACTTTGTAAATAAATTTAAAAACACCCAGAATACTATTTCAATGCATGTGCCCCTTAACCCAACCAACATTAATATTTTTCATCAAAATGTACGTGGCTTAAGGACTAAACTTAATGATCTTAGACACATTTTTTTTACCTTTGACACATATGAAATCATTATACATACTGAGACGTGGCTACACCCAGATATCCTCGATTCCGAGCTTGGTTTAAGTAATTTCCAGCTATTTAAATTAGATAGAAACCAAAATACAAATACCAGCTCCCGAGGGGGTGGTGTCCTTATTGCTGTTAAATTCAACTTTAATGCCACACTAATTAAAACGGATGTCAATTGCGTGGAGCAAATCTTTATTCTTTTAACCTTTAAATCTGTTCGCGTTAGGTTAGGTTGGAACTGTATATTTACCGCCCCAAACCTCTCTCCTTAATTATGAACTGCACTGTACATGAGTGGAAAAACTATTTTCAGATATTAACCCAAAGCACCTCATTTTATGAGGTGATTATAACATTTCTAAGACCTCATGGTCATGTGACGACCTTGGCCTGAAATCTTCCTATTCTGCTTCTGCTCCTGCAATTTTAATCTCTGATTCATTCACATTTTTAAATTTATTTCAATGTAACACAATTTTTAACGCATACAGCGAACTCTTAGACCTAGTATTTTCTACCTATAATAAACTAACTGTCGTCCAGGTTACAACGGCTCTAATTAAAACTGATCTCTACCATCCACCATTAATGTTTTCATTCGCTCTCTCCACAATATCTCAAGCAGTTGAACACTATATATCGTGATTTTAAAAATTGTGACTATTTAGCTGCTTCTCAGTTTTTTGTCTCATTTAACTGGGCAGCTACCTTTTCACAATACGATGCTAATACAGCTGCAGCTGTTTTTAATGATGCTATTGTATTGAACAATTTGTTCCCACAAGACAATCGAAGGTACGTACATTTCCCCACTGGTTTTCTTACAATTTAAAACAACTCATGTTCAAAAAAAAAAAAGCCCATTTGTTCTACAAAAAATCCAGATTGGCAACCGACTATAATATATTTTCCGAACTCCGAGCCAAATGCAAACAAGTTTCAAAATTAGATTACCAAGAATTTAATTATAAAACTGAACACTCCCTAACAAATTCGCCAAAATTTTTCTGGAAATATGTTAGAGATTTAAAACAAACCACAGTCCTTCCCAATTCATTCCAACCTGATCAAATATCATCATCTAGCCCTACTGAGTCTGCTAACCTATTCTCTAAACACTTTTCATCAGTCCATAATCAACCAACTCTATATCACACCCAGTATCTATAACAAAATTTACCTTTTTCACTACCGTCGACCTCTTCTTTTTCTCCTAATGATATTTTAACGCTCTTGAGACTTAAAAATAACAATTCTAATGGACCTGATGGCATTTCCGCTCGTTTGCTTTTTAACTGTCGTCATTCTCTTACATTCCCACTCTTCCTTTTATATAGATACGCCTTTGATAATTGGGTATTTCCCGAAGTCTGGAAAATTTCTTCAGCTACCCCCATTCTTAAATCTGGTGATCCGTCTTTAGTTATCAATTACCGCCTAATTTCAATCTTGCCACATCTAGCTAAACTATTTGAATTAGTTGTTTATAATAATATTAAAAGGTGTTTCAATCATATTATAATTGATGAACAACATGGCTTCCGCCCTGGTAAATCTACTTTTACTAGTAGTGTTATTTTTACAACGTACATAGCCTCGAATCAGGCTATCAGGTCGATACCGTCACTACAGATTTTAGAAAATCCTTTGACACTGTCAGCCACAGTATTTTATTAAACGAACTTGAAAGCTTGGGTGTCGGTATCCCACTATTATCTTGGCTTAAATCTTATATAACCGGAAGGAAACAATACGTAACGATCCTGGGCTCCTCTTCATATACATAAGAAATAACCTCCGGCGTTTCTAAGGGCGGCCACCTAAGTCCCTTACTTTTTTCACTTATGATGATTTAAATATATTTCATGAAATTAGATCTACAGATTCCGTTCTACTCCAGAGCCAATTAGACATTTTTACTGAGTGGGTATTTGACTTAGGCCTATCTTTAAACCTCTCTAAGTGTAATGTAATTTTTTTTCTCTAGATCCTTATCTCCAACTTTAACCTCCTACTATATTAATAGAACTTACCTTGAACGAGTATTCTCTATTAACGATCTGGGTATTATCTACTCAACTAATCTATGCTTTAGTCCTCAAATAAATGTGATAGTTAATAAAGCACTTAAAGTAATAGGGTTCATCATGCGCAATACTAAGTTATTTAAGTCAGTTGGATGCCTTTGTACTTTATACTATGCCCTTACCCGTTCGCTTCTTGAATATGGATCTGTGGTTTGGCATCCGTACCTAGCCAAAGACCAACTGCGACTTGAATGTGTCCAACACAAGTTTTTAAACTTTATTGCTTTCAAACTGAATATCCACCACGAATCACATAATTATTCCAATATAAGACAAATTTTAAATATCCCTACTCTTACCTCTTGCCGTGACAAAGCAGATCTAGACTTTTTAAATTCAATCCTAAATGGTTCTCTGGACGTTCCTAATCTCCTTGCTGCCATTCATTTCAGAGTTCCTTCTCATTCTTCTAGAAACCAATCCCGTTTTTATGTCCCAACTCATAAGACCTCCTATGGACACAATTATTCCCTACATTGCATGCTTAGAGCTGCTAATAACCAATAGTTCTTAAGTCACTACTAATAATTTATTTATTTTCTGTATTTAATTTCTTAATTATTACTTATTTAACTAAATAATCTTATTACCTTACTTGTAACTATGTAAGATTGCCGTTTGGCGTTTAATAAACAATAATAATAATAATAATAATATATTGCGATATATTGAGATACGCTCAGAATCGTATTAGAAGGAACGAATGAGGAACGTCCACAATCGCCCTTTTCCACTTATTTCATAATTTATTGAATACATCAAACGTTTTGTTCATTTTACCGAAAGTTTAAATTTATAGATTATAACCCTATTTGCATGAAGCGATTCCTAAGAAGGATAATATAATAATAATAATAGCCTACTACTTTTAATTTTTTTATTTTAATTTAATTTTAAATTTAAAATGTTATTATTGTTGTTTATTTTTATTTTTAGGTTGCCAGAAGAAAAATATTACTACTTGGTGTGCCGAAAAATGTAGGTACCTACTACTATTGGATATTTATATTAGAATTCCTGTAGGCTAGTAATGGATTACTAAGCAAAAAAGCATAAACTAATCTAACCTACCAAATGTATAAAATAATAATTTTATTATATAAATTTCAATAATATTTCAATTTTAAATATATTCATTAACTTTAATTATATCGATATCTTTTAATTTATACTATTTACTGGTTGACACTATAATAGTCATTTCAAAAATTTTCAATTCCATATCCTGCCTATGACGTAGTATTTAATATTCCTATTTCATTTTCATTATAAATATAATTATATACCTCTTACGGATTATTTTAAGAATATACAGGTTCATTTACATTATAATATCAAAAAGCGAATTTAATCATCATTGTAAATGTAACTCCGTATACATTAATATTGAAAATCACTTTAAAAAATAATTTAGTTTTATTTTTATCTCATTACATTAATATTTCAATGAATATTAAATATCATTATTCATATCGAAATAATCGAAATAAAAAAACTTATAAAACAATAATTATAAGAGATAATAATATTTAAAAAAAATGTATGATTAAAAATACTAATAGGTACATTGATATTGAATCATCAATATCAAATCATATCTAATTAAATAAATGATTGTATATTATGTTATCTATAGAAACTATAAAAATTTTATTAAATGTCGTTACTTTCACAATTAAAAAATTATCGATAGTTAATATATGAATCTCATAAATTACATGTTATTTAAGGTTAATAATATCATTTTATGTTATAAAGATAAGGAAAACAAATATCTAAGTAAAGGCAAATACATCCTTGAGAATAGTAGTTCGAATTAACAATATCAATATTCTTTCGTCGGAAATGGGTAATGATCAAATATATGTTAATTAATATATCATATATAAAATAAAAAAGGTAAAAGAATGATAATTTTTAACACTAAATATGTAAAATGACATTGAAAAAAACATATAAAATAAAATACCAATACAATGATATTTATATACTCTGTCCAAAAAAAAAAAAAAAATGATACGGTGTCGGACGAAAATTGTTCAGTTTAGTTAGACCAATTCCAAAAGACCACACCTCACCAAATCAAGTACCACAGAGAAATACGTTGACTGCCGTCGTCAACGATAGCGGTAATATATACATGTGGATATACTTATAAAAATAGCATGTATCATTGGCGGAGGCAGGGCTGACTTGGGAAAAGTCGTTTTTCAGTCGTGATATGTCGGCATTGTTCGGGTGCGTGAATCGAATATTGTCGACTCGGCTACGGCTTTTCTGGCAGTATACATGCGCAAAACTGTACCTTTCTTATTTGGCATAGAGTATAGTTATTTTAAATAAATTAATGTTCAAAATTTAAAAATACCACAAATATTTAAAACGAATGAGTAATGAGACACATAAATCAACACAAAACAGAATAGTCAATTTATAAATCAGAGAGGACGCTATACCGAAACAAGAATGCAATCAATGAATCATAAAATGCGCTTTTACCACTTTTTTTATGACGCGAGCATGCGACGCACGCACATTGCTCAGCTGTTACGGGTGCAGTAGCATAAATAGCTAAAATCGAGAACACATTCTTTTGTTTCATGAACGTTCGTCTTATTCATATCGTAAATATATATATAAATGTATACATTATATAGTGACCCAGATCGTAACTGAAATATCACCATGAAAAGAAAGATTTTTATATACAGTTAATTAAAACTAATATTCTAAAAATTTAGAAAAATAATATTTCATACAAAGATTTACAAAGATGTTTTTGGTTTTTTTTTTATGTATGAAGACATCTTTTCATCTAGAAATAATGTCCAATTACTACAAATAGGAAATGCTATAGATAGTAAACTGCATCTTGATGATACTTTATTAAGTACTTTTTTCAAATTTCTCAAAAGTATTTCCTTGAGAGAAGAAAAACTGACAAAAAAATGCAAAATTTACAGAAATCGTAAATTTGATGAAATCGCTTTTAGATTTTTCGCGATAACTAATGCAATTTTGAACATAGGTACTTGACATATTTGTAACTTTTGTAATAGGTAGTTTACCCACGTGGTAATGTTATAGAACGACCAATGAGTATAATATATTGTATTATATTAAATTTCGTTTTTCTTTTTTTCTAAATCGATACCATTGCATTCAAATCTTAAGTATAATAAACCATTAATTTCTTCAAGGACCGAAGAGACAAAGGAAGAACGCCCAAAATCGACGTTCCTGCTTTTTTATATTATGAAAGTAGTTTTAAATTCTAAAAGGTCAAATTTCGTATTTAACCAAAGTTGCGATTTTGAACTTCACATAATTTAAAAAAAATATTGTTAGTAATATTCTAGGCTGTCATCTATTTAATGGGTTATAGAAACCAATACAAGCATTTTAATTATACGTGGATATATTGCAAATAGTTTTAAGAGCTGGGACTCCCATTATAAATATATATATATATGTATATAAAAAGCGTACATTCTTACACGTCAAACTAACACATTACTCAATTTGATTGGAATCTAAAAATAAAACATATATTATAATAATAATAATCGAATTTTGCTTTAATTACTATGTATAATATTAATTTATAATTATATTTTGTTTGTTAGATGATTTCAGAGACGATCTATTTCAATTAAATTATAATAATATATTAATATCATAATAAAATTAAAATTGAATTATATAATGAAATATAAATATTACTGTAAAAGATTTCTTGGAATATGATGATTAAGTGAAAAAATTAAAATTTTAACATTAACTTTTTATTCTTACATGTATGTTTAATATATATATAAATGCAAAATTTTAAATACAAAAGGAAATCAATAATCTAACTATAACGGTTTCAATTTGTTAATAAATAGTCAAATATAATCCTAATCCATATTTTTAAACTAAGTCATATATATTAATACAATTGTTAAAAAAAAAAAAAAATTACAAAATAAAAAACTTTATTTTTATTACATTACTTAATGAGATATTAATATTTAATGAGTAAAAAAATTATAAATATATTTTACAAAATATTATAAAAACTTTTACGGTACAATGTCTATTAGTCTCTTTTCTTTTTTTTTTGCGAAATGATCGATGACTTCATCTGGATTTACTTGAATTCGTCTATAAACGCTTAAAAGTACTAGATACTGATGGTGGGTTATATACATTAAAGACTGTTAAGTTTCCAAGCCTCATTCTTTTGTATATACGTTTTCGATTCCACCACCCGAGGGGGCCAGCCCTTACTATAATAAGGACGGAAATGAGGACTCGGAGCTCAATGCCACTCCTGACGCAGCGACTACATTTCGCAGAAAAATATAATAGATAATAATTTCATAAATATGTATAATAGAAAAGTAGTTGTTTGTCTGTGAGGTTGAGACGAGTACTTCCGTAAGTAATAAGTACGTAAGTTACTTACGTAAGTACCGGTGGGCGTGAACATGGGTAGCGAAACATCAAGTTCCCCCAGTTGGATTCTCCGTGTCGACAGACGAGACAGTAGACGTTCAGTGGAAAGAGCTGATTTTGACGAGTACGCGCTGTTTTTATGGAAATAGATCCTGAGTTCGCATCTGTACATGCTCAAGAGGATGGGTACTCTGAGGCAGACGATCTTAAACTTGTCACAGACGTTGTAATCCAGACAAGAGGAAACCACTTATTATTATCGGCAGATCTAACTGTTGACACTAATTATATGCCGCACGCACTGACGCAAGCTTTGTGGGAAGGGTCAATGGACGGCCTTCAGGTATATAAAGAAGAACTTCTCTACCAAGAAGTGCTCCACTTGCTGTTACCTATCCGGAACTTGCACCGATTGACCTTCTTCTTGAAGTCCATAATTAGTACTACGGTAGTAATGTTACCAATGCATCCATATTGTGTCGAACGGAGGTGGTTGTTGACGGTGGGCGAAGGCATCTGACTATTCGAACATCTGACTTGCCAGCATAAGACTTTCTGATTATTCTGTTTTAACCTTGGGAGATTGCTGCCAAATTTTTTATGATAGTAATATTAAACTAGCTAAGACTCTTATTGAAATTAAAAATTAGTCTCTAAATGATAAATCTTTCCAACTTTTCACTACTTTCGAATTACATGTAGTCGTAGTTATGAACTTTATACATATTACACATCGTCTAACAAATTGGATGAAAAATGGTCTTTAAAGGCTCGCCGGTATTTTTGACTAAAAGCATTTTCAAATAAATATGTTTTGTAAGGTATAAAGTTTGAACAAGTTGTAAAAAAATTATATGTTGAAATCACTAAACAAAGAGTAATTGCAAGTGGTATCGTTGTTCATTATCATGCTTCTTGGCTTAGTTATTCATCAGATGGTATAGTTGTAGATGATTCACATGTATCGTTAACATTGTTGGAGATTAACTGTCCATACATCAGTAATATCCTCCTGTGAGTAAGGAAGTAAAAATATACCCACAGTAGCCGTGTCTGTCGTATGATGTGACTTAAACTGTTCTTTATTAGACAAAAACGGGAAAAAGGTATGTTAAGAGGATAATAGATTTATTATATCATATCATATGAGTCCCCACATATTATACAATTTTATGGAAAGACAGGGGGTTATTGAAAGATCGCCTCCTCATGGTACCCTCTGGGCAACCTTCATCTTTTTAAGACTAACGGCTAAAGGTCTTTTAACTCGGCAGCCAAACTAGCGTTTATAAACGCTCTCCTGGCCAGGTTACATGCAACTAAACCGAACACATTCGAATCGAAAGATTCGACCCAAAAACGGCCCTTTTCAGGGCCACCGGATAAGAAAACTAAGGCCTACCCTATGCATTTGCCAAATCAATATCGAAGGAATTAGCAGACCAAAAAGTGACTGCATCTCCCGTATCCTCAGGGAACAAGACGTCGACATAGTGGCAATCCAAGAAACCCACACTCAAGACGAAATCCAACTCAATACCAGAGGTAAGATACACGGATACTCTATAATCAGAGCCATATACCACCGCTCCTACGGAATAGCAACTTATTATTTCGGACCGAAATTACCTAGATGAAGTCAAGCTTGAAAGCGTATCAACCCTACACGATATCCATATCGTCAAAGTCAATGTCGGACCAACCACAATTATTAACGTATACTAACCACCAACTATCATATAGCCAGACCATGGTCTAGGAAACATCTCTCATCCAACAATAGTCATTAGTGACTTTAACAGCCACCACGTGAATTGGAAGTATTCCAGTAACAATAAAAATGGAGAGATGCTCGTATCATGGGCTGAAACCAATTACGCCCATTTAGCTTTCGATGCTTAATCAAAAGACACATTTAAATCAGGTAGATGGAATAGAGAGTATAATCCCGACCTCTGCTATATTTCAGTAACAACAAACAACATACCCATAGCAGCTAGCCGAACAGCTATGAACGATTTCCCAAATAGTCAACATCAGTCTATCCTAATTGAAATCGGGATTCAAATCCCACTAATTAACTCCATACCTTACCCCAGATGAAACTTTAACAAAGCTGCATGGGAAGACTATGCAAAGGAACTAGACAAATGCATCCGGTTTATACCACCTAAACGTTCAAACTACAATAGATTTTTGGGACCCATCATTGCTATTGCAAAAAAACACATGCCAAGAGGCTATAGGAAAGATTACATCACCGGCTGGAATTAACTAAGTGAAAACCTATACCGAGAATACATGAACGGAAACATTGATGTAGCGGACGACCTCTTAATTAGCCTTGACAAATCCAGGAAGGAAAAATGGAATAAAACAATGACAGCCCTTGATTTCAGACATTCTAGTAGGTAAGCATGGAGCCTTCTCAAGAAATTGGGAGGTAAGCAACACACTAGACGAGTGGAAACATCAATCTCACCTTACCAAGTTGCTAACCACATGGCTAATGTATCAAGAATGCCTTCGAACAAGAGACACACAACTCAGATAAGAAAACGCATTAGAGACCTTAAAAAAGAATGCACCCAAACCCATGAACTTTCTGCTCCTTACTCAGTAGCGGAAATTACCATAGCTCTAAAGGAACTATATGGAGACATTAGTCCCCCCTGGAATTTTTTCCCACGTTAAGCCCTGCTCTTACGTTATAAAACTTATACTCAAAAGCAGATGATCTAAAACTTGTCACAGGCAGTGCATTTTATTGATACTTTTGAAAGACTTAACCTATTATTTTTAGCATGTACAAGAAGATGGGATATATTTTCAAAGGGACGAAGGAGGACCGTCCACAATCAGCCTTCCCACTTTTTTTAAAAAAACAATTTAATGTTTTTAATATTTTTTAAATTACTGTCAAAAAATTCTTTGCTAAAATTATGAATAAACAAATATATCTTACTATATAAAGTTATAAAGCACGTACTAAATTGATCACAGACAATAGTGGTAACATAGAACTAAGTGAGATTGCAAACAAATTTCAAGAATTTTTTGAAGAATCGCTAAATAACAAAATAATGATAATATAAATTCTGAACTACTAAAAATTGCAGGAAAAGAAATATTAATTAACCTATACCAGATTATAACAAATATATGGAATAGCGAACAAATAGTACAGGAATGATCATTATCAGTTATTTGCCTTATTTTCAAAAAATATGATACAACAAAAGTTGATAATTATTGAGATATTTCGCTATAAGACACTGCGTATAAGGTGCTCTTAATAGCTATCTTACAAAGGATAGAATCATTCGCAATTGACAAAGTAGGAAAGTATCAATGCGGTTTTACAAAAGGAAGATCCACCAGTGACCACATTTTCACGCTCAGACAAACAATGGAAAAGTACTATGAGTTTGACAAAGACTTACAAAATATTTTCATAGATTTTAAGCAAGCGTACGATAGCATCGACAGAGAGCAACTATGGATAGTATTACAGAATTTTAGGTTGCCCAAAAAATCAGTAAATTTAATTAAAAGCTGCAATTCTAATACTATATGTAAAGTGCGTTTCCTGGAAAGGGAGTCGGGAACTTCGAAGTCAAGTCCGGATTAAGTCAAGGGGGTGCGTTCTCCCCCATTCATTTCAATATAGCATTAGAGAGAGTAGTGAGAGATATGCAGAAAACCCGAGAAATGGTTTTAAATGGTTGAGCACATTGCTGGCTTATGTTGACGACATTAAAATTCTTGGAGACTTAAAAATAAGTAGAAAAAAGTATAAATAAATAAATTAAGTCTAGTAAAAGAATAGGCCTTAATATAAATGAGAGCAAGACAAAGTATATGATCATGAGTAGGCGTACAAAAATTTTACAGAATCTCACAGTAGATAAATATACATTTGAGCAAGTAGAAGACTTAAAGTACTTAGGGGTAAATTTGAACAGTAAAAATGATATGCATAACGAAATAAGATTCAGATTGAATGCGGCAAATCGAGGGTATTTTGCACTGAGCAAAATATTTAATTATAAGCTTCTCTCCAAAGAAACTAAGAGGACGGTCAATATTTCTTACTTACGGACCGTAGTAATGTATGGTTGCGAAACATGGTCAACAACTAAAGGGGACGAAACAAAGCTACTAACATTTGAAAGAAAGGTTTTAAGAAAAATATATGGTCCCATATATAATATGGAAACAGGGCAGTATGAAAGGAGAATTAATGCCGATGTTGAAAGATTCATTAACGCACCAAATATCAAAAAATATATTGTTTCAAAAAGACTGGAATAGGCCGGACACATATGGCGGGATAAGGACAATATAATGAGACTAATTTTGGTTATTAAATTAAATAAAAGACGTCCCAGAGGAAGACCACGTCAGCGTTAGCTAGATCGAATAAAGATGGATTTAATTCAAGTAGATGAAACGGCAAGAATTGAAGATGCGGAAATAGAGACCAATGGAGGGAGTTGGTAGAACCAGCGAAAGAGCCTTAATGGCCTGTAGAAGCTTGAAAAAAAAGAAGAAAAAAAAAACATAAAGTTTTAATAATTATGATTATAAATTAATTTAGGTATAATGATCAAAACAACTTAGTAAGACCTAAAAAAGTAAATTAATAAATGAAAGTTTATAACTATCAAGTTGAATGTCAGACAATAGAA
>CM023362.1:21642761-21700533 GCA_013282895.1 Eriosoma lanigerum | reverse complement strand
AAACCCAGCTCTTATTTATTGTCATGTATACAGATCTGTCGAATAGTGTTGCCCTAAAAGGAAAAAAACTGATGAAAATCACACTTACCAACTATTATGGAATATTATTTAATAAATAACAAGTTGTCCATAAATTTATTGTAATTGATGGTATGTATTATTAATATTTAAAATCGTAATAATTGGATGAAAACTACCTAACCTAGCTATCCTTTAGATAATTATAATAAAGATTATTACGTATCCTTCCTATCTAGCCATTGCTAGATAGAAAGGATACGTAAAAGGGAGGACAACCACAAGGAAAATCGAAATGAAGAAAAATTGCAATGGCAAATATCATAGTCAAATGACAAGAGAAATGGTTTTTTATGAACAGTCAATATTAATATATTTACTTTTTTAAAAAACAATTTAATGTAAACAATATTTTTTAAATTACTGTAAAAAAAAAAGCTTTGTTAAAATTATGAATAAACAAATATATAGCTCTACATAAAATTTTAATAATTATAATTATGAATTAATTAAGGTACAATGATCAAAACAACTTAATAAGACCTAAAAAAGTAAATGAATAAATGAAAGTTTATAACTATCAAGTTGAATGTCAGACAATAGAAGATTTAATGAACATAAAAGACAACACTGTGAAGCATTACATTATGAAGCATTGATAATTAAGTAACAAAATTATATTACAGAATCATAGTATGTTGTGTAAGTTTTTTATTCTTACTAAATTATAAATATTTTTTTTGAGCAAGAATTTTAGGAGATGCTACATACCCTATCATACACAGATTATTACTTGTTTAAAGTGTACTATTGGTGTACTATATGGTGATGATGCTGTCAGGCGATTAGTAAAAACATTTCAAGTTGAAAATCAACAATACGTGGCTTTAGAAATTTTAATGAAACTAAAAATAAATTTAATATACTGGATCTGAACCCTCTGTTAACTGCTATTAATACAATCGCAATCTCATCAAGTGAGTGTAAACATGCGTTTAGTTTTATAAACAATTTAAAATAACTACCTAAAAAAATGCATTGAGTTCTACTCATATTTTTTATTTTATGTTAATAAATTGTATTGGACTACCAGTACGACCCGGGTTTTAAACCCAGCTCTTATATTTTATCGTCATGGATACAAAAGGATACAAATCTGTCGATGAACAGTGTTACCCTAAAAGGAAAAAACCTCATGAAGATCACACTTACCAACAATTATAGAATATTGTTTAAATATGTTTAATATAATTAAATAAATGACAAGTTGTCCAATTATTGTAATAATTTTATGAAGATGACTGGTTGGGCAGTGTGGGGGGCTAAGCCCTCCACGGGTTAGATCGGATATAATCAATGTAAACGACGCTAATTTTTTTAAAGTCTTCTTCGTCTCCTTTCATTTATTTTTCCAATTTGACTACTGGAGTTAATGTCAACCAACAATCTAGACGAGTTGACACATTAGACGAAATTATTGAGATTCAAATGTTAGCTTATATAAGAGTAAATCACAGAGTATCTACTAGTCATGTTGATTTTAAAGTAGGCATTTTTCACAATGCTGTTCACAAAATTCTAAAATGATATAAAAGGCATCCATACAGACTTTATTTGGTACAACACATATACCAAGAAGATATAAATTAATATTTAGATATCTTCGATGTGCAAGAAGATATGCGGGTTGTTGAGTAACTGCACAGATATGTTTGGAACCAGAATCTCTAATAATCCTTCGGAATAGACAACATATTCACCATCCACATCAAGAACACTAGTTGAAAGTAAAAACTATTTTAAACACGCTAAATGAAGGAAAATGCCATGAAAATGTGACATCGACACAAATCTACAACAGTACTGCAAAACAATATGTTTTGTATAATTTAATACCAAATTTGTTTTAATACATTTTATATCATTTATAAAATGTTCAATATAATTATATATTATAATAAAAATAAAACCATATCATTATTTTTTTGGAAAGAAATCCAAGAGCATCATTAACTGATGCTGCAAAAACCATTGTTTAAAAAGAGATTAAGTCCACCTATTTCTGAAACGTTAATAGAATGGATCGATTTTACCCTCGCACAAGAATAGCAGCAACGGCTATTGTGGCCTAATGGTTAGATTTTACCAAGGTCAAAACCAGCAAAATCATTCAGTATTAATATATTCGACCTTTGATAAATCAAGAAAAGAGGAAGGATTTCTTATAGGATATGTAAATGATAAAACTGGCACTATTTTTAAACGTTTAATTGCTATTAAAGAATCGGACCAAATTACAGGAGAAGCGTTGTTCAATAAATTTGAATTGATAATACATATCATAATGATAATGAAGGATTAAATTAGAAGATAAATCTAATTAGCCTATCATACAATGGAGTCAATAATATGACTGGTGAATTTTATTTTATGTAATTAACTAGGTGGAATATGAATACTATTGTAATTGGAAAGTTCGTGGCACTACGTGATGTATTATAATTTTTTAAACTGTAAGAAATTATTTATTTAAAATATTTTAATAGCCTATAATTTATATTAAATGCATAAGTAATGTTATATAAATGAATATTTAGATATCTTCGATATGCAAGAAGATATACAGGTTGTAGAGTAACTGCACAGATGGCTTTAGAACCAGGATCTTCAATAATCCTTCAGAATAGACAACATATTCACCATTCACATCAAAGGCATTCGTTGAAAGTAAAAACTTTTTTAAGCACACTAAAGGAATGAGAAGCCCATGAAAAAATGTGACACCAACTCAAATCTATAACAGTATGTTGTGTATAATTTAATATCAAATTTGTTTTAATACATTTTATATCATTGATAAAATGTTTAATATAATTATATATTATAATAAAAATAAAACCATATCATTATTTGTTTGGAAAGAAATCCAAGAGCATCATTAACTGATGCTGCAAGAACCATTGCTCAACCATTGTTTCAAAGGAGATCGAGTCCACCTATTCCTAAAAATTTATAGAATGGATCGATATTCTTCTTGCAAAAGAATAGCAGCAACGGTTATTGTGGCGTAATGGCACAAAACGTCAGATTTTACCAAGGTCAACTAGATGTTATTCATCTTGGTAAACTACGATTTGTTGGATTAGTGTTTTCCAATGTTGTCCACCTTACGTCCATTAATATGCATTTTAAAACGGTCAGAACGATGTGTATTGATGGAGCATAGTATAGTAGCTTGTCCAGTGTGGAGGAACTCTGTACATACTAAAAAAGTGGATGTAGTCACAAATGAAACACGCCGAATAATGGCAGGATGTTTAAAACCTACCAATAAAGAAAACTTATATAATATATTATATTATATTATATGTCGGAATAGACATCGAAAGAACAAACATGCAAGTTGATCATAGACACCCAATGCATAACATAACACCTGCAAAGTTCCGATTAAAATCTAGGAAAAGTTTTCTTAAAACAAGTAGGGTAATTGAAGGAGAAGCAGACAAGGAAAAATAAAGCAATGGAGACAAAACATAAGGGAAAGTAACTAATATGACACGGTGACAATAGAACCAAAAGAAGAATTTCATAGAGGGAAAACTCTCCCTTGGAACCTTTGGAGAACAATAAACCGGATTAAAGCGAAATGTGGACGGGCGAGAAAGAATTTGTTCAAATGGGTTTTTTTTAGAAGATGACAAGTACGAAGGTGGAAGAGTACAAGACGATAAACATAACGATTGTTAATTTTGATAGGGACGTATAGCAAAGAAGATATGGACGAAATTAATGACAACGCCATACAACTGGCAGCTTACTGGACGAATAAAATATAACTGCAAAACTGCCGGACAAGAAAAGGAAGTTAGGTAAGGTTACAAATTTTATACCAAATTTATCGAGAAGATCGTTTTGGAGATAATGCCACATCCGTTTTGTAAAATACCATCTTGTAAGACTGATGGGACGAAGAAGGAACGTCTAAAATCGATCTTCACTCTTTTTAATTGAAAATCTACAAAATGGGTTATTAAAACATTTTACTCTATGAAAAAGATGAAGAGAAATTCAATGTGATTTATTTTACGGTATTTAATACAACAAGGCAATACTGAAATTCAAGACACTTTTCGTAATCAAAGCTCTGATGGAAAACTGTCTCTATCCTACTCCATGAATTTAATAGACATTTTGTCATGATATAAATACTAAACCGAATATCGTACAAATTAAGCTCCAACAGTCACGACTAGCCAACATTTTTGTGAGAAATAACAACGTATTTTTCGATTATTTAACAGATGAATATTTATTTTTGATAAATTGCTCCACGTCTCAACTAATGTCTTATTATTCAACAAATATGCATGTACAAAATCACAAGTCAATTAAAATGATCACTTACTACATGAGACGCATAGTAAAATCTAAATAAATATGTTATTGGTTGATCGAGATGTCACACTTCAACTTTAGCTCTTCCAAGACAAAGTTCCAAATTTATATGACAACTTTATTTGAAATACACACATTACTAGATTATTATAACAGTATAATCTATAGTTAGGTACTTTGCAAATGTCAACTGGTGCTTTTGATTTTCGCATTATTATTTTTTGTGTATACATTACATTTTAAAAAAATACCACACTAACATAAAATATACTGTGAGATTTTTATTTACTCTATTGATATATTAGAAAAAAAGTCATTAAATATTTTAGAATTTTAGATAAATGTTAATATAATGATTAACAAATAATATAAAATATAATTTTTATTTTCAGATCATAGTATATTTATACAAAGTTACACAATTTTTAAAGACTATGAAAATGTTAAAGAAGACTTTTAGAAGGACATATGTTAAGGTTAGACTCTCGGATTTATTCATGAATATTTGAAGCAATGAAAAATAAAAATATCTACCATGTTACATAGTAATAGGAAGTGTATTATATTACTTGATAAAATGAATCGTACATAATAACGTTCTTGATATCATTTAAGGGTTGAAGACTTAAGTCTACTTGGACGAACATCAAAATATGCAAAACATGCATTAGTTATATGGTGAGAAGGTTGTATTAAAATTAGAAGTTTCCCTTATATATTTCTGGACAACAATGGTATTAATGAAATCGAATTATCAAATTTAATTAAACACAGCATCAAACATATTTTAAACATAGGATTATTACCAACAAGTATTGTGTGTGACTAAGGATCACAAAATCGAAAATTATTTTTTTATTTGGAGGTGATGAATCAAACCCATTTTGTTAAATTCGTAGACAATCATGACACTTAATTTATGATATTCCTCATTTAATTAAAAGTTTAAGGAATAATTTACCAACGGGTGATATACAAATACAAAATAAAATAATTAATTTTCAATGTATAATTAAAACGTATAATATTGATATAAGAAGTAACACAGCGTGTGTCATGTGTAAAATTAATCGTATACATTTAAACCTTAATCCATTTCAAAAAATGTCCTACAAGTTTGCTGTACAAATTTACAGTAACAGCGTATTTGCCGCTATTAACACATGTTTTATGACTAGAGAATTGAAATCAATAACTACTAATGTTACAGCAGATTTTTATTGAAAATAAATAATACATTTCATGCATGCAATTGTAGTGGGATAAAAGACATGGTTGGGTGGTATAAGTGGTGTAAAATCTTGCAGTTGTATATGGAGCGATATTTAGTAAGTTTAAGGATTACATATAATTACGTGAGAAGTTGGTATGTTTAATGAACCTTTTGTAAATTATCCTACTACTGAATATTATGGTATGTGTACTCACGGTTTCCTCTGGTCCTCGTTGTTGATGATCTGGACTTGATTGTAAAAATATAAGTAATTACGGGGAGGTGTACGATGCTCGTCACTATCGTTCTGTTCTGATATATTTTATTTGTTAGGTTACTCTTAGATACGAGCACAAGCTCAGCGGGCAGTTCTAGAGTGTCCGCCAGAGCACGACGACCGTGGTGAACGAGACTCTCGCCAACTGGTTACACTGAACTTGAACTTGGATACAAATAACGTGAGATTTTCGCCACTATCCTACCTCACTCAATGAGTAGACTGTGTTGCGAAAATCATCACATTACGTTGTTACCCAGATCTGTAAATTACATAGGTCTTATGTTACTCTATGCGTGTTTAATAAAATGATTAACAAACGAATAATTATCAATACAGAACAGCAAAGCGAACACGACTAAACCAATGGGATAAGAAATAAATTAAGTGAGAATATACAACTCCGAACACAGCCCGCGAATTCGTCTGCAACTGCATAAGGGAGTTAATATAAACTCATAAAAAGGGTATAAGTTAAAAGGATGACATGAAACAAATCTTTGTACAGCCCGCGAATTCGTCTGCAACCGTAACAGAGTTCTACATGAGTCCTTTATGAAAAAATGTAATTGTGATTTGGGATATGACTAGTGGACTGAGTGGTCAGTCGGGAAGTCGACTACCTACTGCGTGACTGTGCTACATAACTGTGTGATTGCTTAGAGAAGATGACTTCAAGAGTAGATGGCGCTTGGATTAAAAGGAAGAGAGACTGTGTGTTTTATATTTTGCAGACTCCTTTATAGGATATCGAAGTGTGATCCAATTATCCCCACTTATTTGCTTATAATTATTGCTAATAGAGGGCGCATTAAAGTATATCGCATAATTGTTTAAGATATAATTAGTAGTGGGGGTATATGGGTATATGATATAATTTGATTGGTTTAGTCTTATTGCGCTCTTCTTCTTCTGTCTCATTTATTGTTACAAATACCAATATTCCAATATATTACACAATAATAAACATCTTTAAGACAGAATCCGTATAGAAAGTCCATGTCCGAAAAAAATCAATATATATATTTGAACAAATTAAAAAAACTATTTTTATTTTTCAAAATGCTCAAAAAATTGATACTAATAATTAAACTAACACGACCACCTTGTTTTACTTGTTTGGTGTGGTCACCAACTGCATTAATAAATTGATATAAGTCCGAACTTTTAGATATAAAAATATTTCTTAAGATGATCATAAAAAATTATTTATTTTAACAAATAGATTAAATCAAGATCCATTAGAGAGCATGTTTTCAATAATGAGACAGATAAATCAGTTATACTAAAAACCCATCTGCAAGAATGTTTCATAATTGTTTTGCTAGTATATGTTATTTTTCATCAATAAAAGCATCGGATGAATACAATTGTGAATTAGATGAAGATGAGTTAATATTTTAAGTAATGATCCAATTATCACAAATAGGGGGTTTTTTTCATATCAAATTGCATCTAGTTGGCACTTTATTTATCTCATTTTTCGAATTTCTAAAGTTTTTCTTGGGAGAAGAATAACTACCAAAAAGTGGGTAAAATTGCAGTTTTGATTTTTAATTTTTTTCTTTCATGGTAATTAATTGAATTTGAAACTTAATTTTTTTTTTTTTTGGAACGGCTTATCAGTATAATATATTGTATTTTATTGAGTTTAGCTAAGATTTTTTTTTTTTTAATTTAATTATAATAAACAACTAATTTCTCCGAGAACCAAATGAACAATACATGAACTTCCAGAATCGACCTCCCCGCTTTTTATAATTATAATCTCTTTAAACCGACACATTTTTGAATAAATTTAATTAATAGATAGCGTTCGAAAACCAAGTGTATAAATCGAGAAACAATTGAACACCGTTACTGCCGCGCACTCTTTCAGCTAATCGTTGAGAGTGCTTATCGTGTCTGTTGCCAAAACAAAACAATCAATTTACATTTTTTTTCCATCATATGGCATAACCTACAAATTTAAGCGACTGTGTTATAGTCATATAATTTCATATTCATTCGTATTTGGAATTTTGGACATTTATATATGCCTACATGTGGTTTTTTCTTTAAATTATTTATTTGTGTGTTACTTTGATATATTTTTAATATTCTGTATATATTCTCTGGTGCATTAAATCAATTTAAAGTTTAAATCTATTTAATTGTTTCTTATACCAAATTTGTTTTGATTCCTCATACGTTCATATCATATACTTAATAATAATTTTGTTCTGTTTTTATACTTGGGACAATACATTGAAGATTATAATTGTAAGTTTTTTATTATTTATTATATTATAAATTTAATATGTATTAACTACCTAATTAAACATATAATAATAATTATGTATTTTATGTAAATATTATGTTTTATAACATGAATTTTAAACTAATTGCTCAATAACCTTTTAAGAAAAATGGCATCTGTTTATCATTGTTATTATTGTAATACATTGTTGGAAGACCATGCAAAAATATTAATGTGTATGCATATCATTTGTATAAAATGTTTAGAACTTAAAACAAATTACATTAGTAATATAGGTAAATCATTAACTATTAATCTACTTTTTTTAATACTTGTCGGTTAACAGAACTATTTTTTTTAGAAACCAAAATATTTTATGTCTTATACTAAGAATCTATTATACATTATGTCATAGTATATTGTTAATCACTTTTTAATTGATAACACTAATTTAGTTACTTGAGTATTACTATAGAGTGGGACTAGACAACTAAAGTCATTCATCACAAGATATTGTTAGATCTGCTGAATGATGTAATTTATATAACATTTATTACTTTCATGATGTGATACAAATATTGACTTTTTAATGCTTTATACTTAATTAATATAAGGTTATAGGATTTATATAATTTGTATATTTGTATTACTTAGTTGAAAATAAAAAATTTTTATATTTGGATGATTTGTAATTTTGCTTTGCATTTTTTAAATTTAGTAGCATATTTATTATTTTTAAACTATTTATTGGATATTTCACGGTTTATTGAGTCAATGTTTATGTTTTATATAGTATATGTATATTTAACACATAATTGCATATATCAATGTTATATAACATAGGTTAGGTTAGAATCTAATTAAAATAAAATTGTAGTACATTCAGTACTTCTGTGAGCCATAAGCAAAATGTAAAATATACTATTAGTTCTGTTAACTGGCAATTGGTACTTCAATATATTTATACTGATGTAAGAATATACTATGTAATTTTTAAATTTGGTATCTATTAGGAATTCAATGTAAATGTGACATAATTACTGAAGGAGAGCTCTCCTCTTACTCTATTGTTTCGCCAAATATATTAAATACGAAACTATGTTGTGATAGAAAGTGTAATAATTTAGCAACGAAAATCTGCGTTAGATGCAATAGTCTATATTGTAAACTATGCTCAGAGGTAAATAAATGATTGCTAAAATGTTAATAGATACATAATATTAATATAAAAAATTCTTTTTTCGATAAAAATATTTATTAATTGTACAGGTACATTTACACATTGATAAAGAACACAATCAAAGTATAATCATATCTTATCCAATAAAGAAACATTTTGGTTTGTGCTCAATATGTAAAAACGTAAGTAGTTCATAAAAACATTCGACTTTACGTTATATAAGTTCAATTAGAAACTTGTACGGTACAAAATGTCTTATTAATTAATAAAATACAATCATTATAATCTTATTTGTGTGTTTATCTATAAAATTTGATTAACGATTTATTTTTCATAAATATTACAAAATACTATGTGATACATTTGTAGTTTTTGTATAGATTTTTAGTATTTGTATACTAATTATTAATTCTCAAAACACAATTTAAAATAAAATATATTTCGTATTGGAAAATACAGTTAAATGTCATAACGCGGATTGCGATGGCAAAACGACCACTTCGCAGTAGGTAATTACTGATTAATGATTGCACATCGCCCTTCAGTCGTCTAACTCTTTAACATTGATAAAAATTAGTAATATAATTAATACATTTCGATAATATAATGACAATAATAATATAGATTGATTAGAAATAATATTATATAATATAAAATAAATGTAAATATCTTGTTAAAGAAGTAATAGATTATATTTTTTCAGAAGTGTGTGGAAGGTTGTTGTGTTAAATGTGGTGTATTAATATGCTCTTCTTGTCACATACGATTTCACAATTTACATAAATATAAAACACTCGAACTATTCATCAAAGAAGTTGTATCAGATATTTTTGTCAAAAGAGATGATTTAGAGTATGAGAATGAAAGTTTAACACATTTTCTAATAATGTTATTTATATACTAAATAAATTGTTTTTCACAGAAAAAATATCGAGTTTTTAAACGAACATTTATTGATAATGGAAACGAAAATTTTTAAGAAAATAAAGGAAAATAATAGATATTTATTGGATTTATCAAGATCACTTACTAATCATTATGATATAACTGAAATTATAAATTTATCTAAGTATGTTATATTTTATAATAATAATTAATATCACAAATTATATAACCTATTTGTTTTAGAATGATCAAAATCAAAATTGATGATACTATCAAATATAATTTCAATATAGGTAAGTCGGTCTGTTAGAGTACTAAAATTAGGTATTCTATTTGAATCTTTGAAAAATGTCATATGATATTAATAATAATGTTAATAAAATTAAACAAATTTTAATAATTAATCAATTTATTTTATCTGTCAATGCAGTAAGAATTAAAATTCCACAAAAAGTTAACTTACCAGAAATCATCAACTCGCAATCATTAAGCTCTAGTACTAGTTATCAGGTAAAATTTAAAATAAACACAAATGTTTATGATTTTTTAAATATAATATTACAATAAAACTCGTCAACCGGTTGCTTTCAAATTATATTTTAATAATGAATTAATAAAACTTTTGTATAATTGAAATGTAAGTAACAATAACATAAATAAATTTGATTAATTTCTTTGTAGTCCTAAAAGTAAAATATTATTATGATTTATTAATTAATATACAAGTTAAATCTATAGAAATTTAATTTTATTGACATAATGTTAACTATTTTGGGGATACATGGGAATATTAATACACTATAAGAATATTTTATTTTATGAAAATATATATTACATTTTAAGTATATTGCAAGGGTAACAATTTTATAAAAATAAAATTATAATTAAAAATGTAATCATTTAAAACTCAATTAGGGTAAATCAATATTATTAACATAGACCTGTTCATAAACAGATCTTATTATCAGCTATTGATTTTGAAGATTTCTTTAATTTAAAGCTTACTTCATGGATACCAGAATTGCAACATTGTCTTGTTAGTAATTGATCTATCTAAAGAAGTTACATTATAATTAAAATTATATATATGAATGATAGTTTTTAATTTATTTTACTTTCTATTTAATTGCCTAATGTGTTCAAATTACAATTTAATAAACTTTTAATTATTTTAACATTAATTTTCTTATGTTATTAGTATCTAAGTTCTTATTAAAGTATTGAAAGGGATTTTTTAGACTTTCTTCAATAATTTTCTAGGTATATCAATTGTATTACTTATATTTTTAATATTTTTAACATTGTCATTAATTATATTTCACTAAATAAAATAAATGTAAAACAAAAGATTTTATTTATTTATTTGATTATTAATTAATTCGATATCACAATAAGAAAATATTACACATTATAAAAATACTTTACGCATATAATAGTTTTAGGTTTTAGTTCAGAAATTGATACATTTGTATATTTTTCTCCTTAACTTTTTCCTACAACTAAAATAATTATTTAATATTTAGCTATAAAAACAAACAACAATCAATTATAATATAAACTTAATATTTATATTATGGTATAGCAATTAATTTACGCCTATTCACAATTGGTAAGATTCTTACTATTTTTTAGCAATTTAAACTATGTATCTATTGAAATTTTAATTTTATTATTATTAAACAATAAATAATATATAAGACAATTATATGCAGTTTTTTATCACTTTATTATAAATTAGTCTAAACTAAGTGTAAGCGTGGAATAACAGACTATATGAATTTAAATGGAATTTGGAATTGTGATTGTTATAATTGTTAATAAACATTTGAAAAATAAAATATACTCTATAACAATATAAATTTTGTAATAACGACCTAAAAGAAATAAATTATAAAAAATAAATATAAATTTATCATTATTATGTATCATAAAATATCCTGTGTTATTACTCAAAATCTGATGATTCTGTTATCGTCTAGTTGAACAAAAGTACTAATTTATAATTTGTTGCTTCCTCTTAATATAATTTAGTTGCAAAATAATGTTACTGAAAATTATTTTATGAAAACTTAATTTGTTAGATTTGTGGAATTGGTCGTCGTGGTAACGTCGCTTGAAAGAACCGTTGAGCAGAAGTCGAAGAAGATGACGTTGTTTTCAACGCTAACGAAGATATCGAAGTGGCGTACGAACGACAAGAGCTCCATCGCTGCGGTCACTGTAACCTGTAATTGTTATCTTTCCCGCAGCTTCTGCCATTGACAATAAAATCGCAATCCATGAGTGGTGCCTTCCAGGGCGAAGGACGGGTTCACAGTCAGGACGGAAATGGCGCAATGAATGATGTCAAGAACGTGGCCAATGATAATGACAAGGTTGAAAATGTTAGGACAGGAAAATGTTATAGGAAACGAGCATTTGGTTCAGATCTCAGAGCCATTCAGAACCGTAGATGCCATGACATCCGATGACGAAGATGCAAGATGCTGCATCAAATGTTTATATTTTTTTTCGCCAATGCTGCATTTGCATACTCTATAATTTCATGTAAAAAAATTGTAAGTTTGACTATATTTATGCGAACTTAATTTTTTTTTTCTATGATTATTGCATTTGTATTTTTTTTTTATTTATCTGTACAATATAAGATAAACATTGATTTTTTTAAATTGTTATATGAATAACTATTGTACATTTTTTAAGACACTAGATTAAATCATGTAAAATATATTTAAGAAAACCAATTTATTTTATTTTTATTATAATACCAATATTATATAATGAATTTATTTTGATGTTACCTCATACCTGATCACTACTTCATACTATATACTACAGAGTATAAAGTATATTACAATATTTGTTTATTTATTGTGTCTGGTTTAGTTAGCGCTAAACGTCATAGTTTGAACGATAATTATGTCGTATTTCGAGTTTTGTAAGTTAAGGTTATGTACTGGCACCTTGAGTGTCTTATAGATTCTGAGTTAAGTGAGAAATGCATTTCTGTGGCTTGGTGCAAGAAGGGCCAATGTCATATTTTGACGAAATTGAGATTATCAGGCCAATCTTTTTGTTTTTTGTTTTTTTTTTATTCTGATAAAGCGGCCAATGTATTAGAAGGAGTGTGAACAACTTATAGTCAAGATTGGCCATTTTAATTTTTGTCATTAAACATAATTATTATTTTGCAAAAAGGGCTTATTATTACATTGGCATATATCAATAAAATTATTAATTGAAAAAATAGCCAATGTGTAGTTAGGACCAATGGTATTGTGGTAAAAAAAAGCTTAAGGAAATCAATAGAAACCGATTTTGTATTAAAACCAATAACTACTATGCCATTGCCATAACCTGTTGAAAAAATAAAAGACTTGCAATCACTTTTACCATATATTAATCCAAATAGTAAACAGTACTATAATAGTTTTTTTGGCTAATTCAGTCGAAGGAAATGCAGAAGACTCGGAAGAAAATAATGACTGATTTGAATTTTTTAAATAGTATTTACTATTACCCAATTAATTTGTATTCTTTAATCATTAAGTTGTTATAGTTTTAATTGTTAAAATAATTTGTTAGAAATCTCAGAAGAAAATATAAACTTATATTGTTAAATTTTAAATTTCCAAATTTTATTTGTAAGTGTAGTTTATTAATTATTCTTTATTAAGACAAAGTATTTAAATTGGTTGTTTTAAGTGTAAAATATTCTGTAAAACATACAAAAGTGAAATATTTTTAATATTTATAGTGAATAATATTGTTATGATCTGCTGTTTAATTTTAATTGAAACTAAAAGACTAAATTTATGAACAAAATATATATTTTTATCAAACTTATGGCCAATGTCAAAAAAAAAG
The DNA here is from genome assembly GCA_013282895.1 of Eriosoma lanigerum. Lineage (NCBI taxonomy): Eukaryota > Metazoa > Arthropoda > Insecta > Hemiptera > Aphididae > Eriosoma > Eriosoma lanigerum. The sequence goes on along the minus strand of CM023362.1, from coordinate 21,686,456 downwards.
CAATTAATTTTTGTTTTTGAGTGGCCAATGTCATTATAAAATTTATACATGTGTAGTTAAAAATAAAATGAGGCCCATACAAAGAAATAGAATATAATACCTAATTAAGTAACAGCATTTAAAAAGTTCCTACAGAAAATTTAAGATTTTTATGTAAATTTTAAAAATTGGCCAATTTAATATTTTAATTTCTGAACATTGTCAAAATTTGACTTTGGCCCTTCTTGCACCAAACCACAGATTTGTTTTACAAAGTTGCGTGCTTCATTTTCTTTTTTAATGTGTGAAGCCTTTTTTTCAGGCAGAAATAATGGTCAGAGTACAATAATATCCACAATAGCTAGATATTACAAAATAAGTATTATATAAAAATTGTTCAATTACACAATCAAATATTCACATTAACTACCTTATAAATTAATTATCAAAGGTAAACATCCGGAGTATCGAAAATTGATTACATAAACATTTTATATTATACAAAAATATGTATATACTATTATATCTTTGACAATTATAAACAAATAAAACTAAAGATATATTATAATAAATAGTATGTATGATTAAGAAAAAAAGACTCGATAATTAATGATCATTGGCTCAGAATATAAAACGTTTATTCCCAGTCTAATAGTAATTTTTACGCTGCTCTTGGGATAAGAAAGACTACCGTAAATTAGTCAAAAACCAACAAAATACACTGAAACTGTAATTCTCAATAATGTTTATTATAATTGACAATTTATAGTTTGAAATTTTAATAGAAGTATAATGTACATTATGTAACCCAATCACCAAAATTTGCAAATCAACAGTTCCATTTTTTAAAAAAATGCTTTCATAGTTTAATAATTAATAATTAAAAAAAAAAAAATGGAATTGGAATAGAAAGCAGTTAACACAATTAAGGCACAAATCAAGAACTAAACATCATTGAACAGTATACATTTACGAGTCGTAAATTACTTTGATCTATTTGTTAATGCTATAGTATTTATATTTACCTAATATTTAGTTTTAGTGCATGAAAGTACATACAATAGACAACAGAGAAAATATAAAATAATAATGAAACATGTAAAAAAAAAAAAACAACTAATCCATTATTATAATAACACATTTACTATTATCTTATGGAATAAGAAAGTTTATCCATATCAACATTTTGAATGGTACATCAAATATCATTGTATTCAAATCATAATTATAATAAACTACTAATTTAATAGGGTTCAGTTATCAATACCATTGACTATATTATAATAGCATACAGCAATAAATTGAAATTTCAGGTTCCTAATAGATTCATCAGCAAAGTTTTTTTTACATCAAATTGCATAATATTAATATACTATATTGAAGTATTATATTATTACAAAACACCAGAAATAAGATTAAATTAGTTTAATTATTTTAATATTATTTAAATGCAAAATGATTAACATACCTAATTACATCTCAAGTCTCAAACACATTATTGATTTTTATGATTTACTTGAATAACACTGAAGTGTATTATTTATTAATTAATAACTATTTATATAAATAGCATATATTTATTATCTTAGTCGTACATGCAACCAATTCAATTCAAAAATAAGTTCTACTTTATATGATTTTATTATAAAAAGAGATTGGAAATTAAAAACATTATTTATAATATAATCTAATGCTTGTAGAATATATTGTTAAATCATTATGTAATCACTGAATTCCCATAGGTCCTGGAGGTGGTAGATCCTAAAAATAAAAATGTTTATACAATTAATGTAACAATAAAAATATTAAATATTTAAAATTTAGCTCTTACATCTGAACCATTATTTCCAGATTCACCAGGAGGTAACTTCTTTATAGTCTCATCTTGTATGTTAGGATTTATAAAGTATAAAACAAAACCAACTACAACCAAAATTCCAGTTAATAAGATGATGTTAGTATGTTCACTGTTGGATTCCAATCTTTGCCCTATACAAATTTAATTATATAATTTTAGAAATAATGAACTTTATCTACTTTATAATATAAATTGTATTCATAATATATATAGTAATTAAATTATTTTGAATAGTAACATAATTTTACATTAAAAATAATAAACATTCAGTTAATAATAAGTGACAACTGAAAACTATTCTTTAACAAATATCATCAAATTGCATTGATTATTAATTTGAATTACATATCAAACTGCAGATAGATTATGCATAAATATATCAATTATATGTATAATAAACCATTAAATAAAAAAATATCACTAAATAATTTGTAGTAAAACTAAATTAATTTAGTAGTTTTCAATAACGAAATATAGTTCATTATAACAATACAGTAATTTAAGGTATAATGGTAAATGAAAAATGCAATAATAAAATTTACCTGGATCCAAGCAATCAATATCTGTGCATTCTGACTCTAACTGATGTATCTATAAAAAAAATGTATTATTTATTAACACAGATAATTTTAAATTGTATATGCTAATACTAAGTTTTATATAATACAAAATTATTGTTGATTAATAAATTTCAATAACCTTTAAAATATGAATTATGAAAATATATTTTAATGTATTTCTTTTTTTTCAAACACATATTATACACAGAACTGAAAAATTGATATTTTAAAAATTAATATATATATATATTAAAATTAATCTAAATATAAATTTAGTGAAAGAATAATATGTGAGGGATAATAGAAATTATTCTTTTTTTTTATATTTGATTATGAATGTCAATAGTTTTGTTTATTTTGATATATTTTAGTATTTTATATAAGCTACGATAAATTATTTATCTTATAACTGAGACTAGGTGACTTTAATAATTATAGTTATTAATTTTCTGAGATATTTGAAATAAGTAGGCACTAAAGTTGTTATAAATATTGACCTGTCTCAATAAATGTTCTTAGAATTATGTGTACATATTTATTGAAGCAATTATAAAATGAAAAAAAAAACAAATTTTTTATTAACATATTTGTTATGTTCAATTAGTAAGTAGTCATATTGAAATTGATAATAAAGAGAAAACAGTATATGTTGCATATAGACATATTGCTATTATAAAAACAATACATGTCTATATTGGTTAAATAAAATAATATTATAAATTAATTAATAAATATACACTAAATTGAGAATAATATAGTAAAAATAAGTAATAATTTAATTTGAATTATTAAAAGCAAATTAAAAATATTTAACTATCTATTTAATACAGTGCAAGTATACATTTTTATACAATAAGTAATAACAAAAATTATATTTTGGTTCAATTGTTATAAAAATGTACCAACACATTATATCACTTGTTAATTAATCATTCATAATTTATTAATCATTTGTGTACAGGTACATCAAAATAGTAACAGATGTATTATTATTATTAAAGCCATAAAAATATTATTCCATCATGTTCTTAGTTTCTTACCATCGAGAGTAATTGTTGCAGCTCAGTAATCCAAAAATATTCACAAGAGTCGTTTTCACTCATGATTAATGTGATGGACTTGAAAAATAATACAATGAACAAAAACAAACAAATGCTAACTAAAAATGGCAAACTAATGTATATCTATTATTTACTATTATCGCCAAAGTTATTCTTAATTGTATAGTTTTTAATAATGTCGTGACTGAAATTTGAACTTAATTATAATAATACTGAGACAATATTAGACAATTTTTATCGGATTAAAAAAACGATTATAAACAGTACAATAAATGAGAAAAATAAACTCCTTTTATCCTTAAGACGGGTCTCACTACACACGTTCCTGTGAAGTGCATAAGACGAATGACGTGCGTTGCTTTGATTGGTCGGTATTCATGATAATCTATTGGTATATCACAGTGATTAGGCATGTATACCACACGGTGAACAATACCACAGAATAGATGAAAACAGAACGGACACTGATAATAAAATTACATGTATTTTAATGAGAGTACAATAATTTTGAGCTAAATACTGCTCAGTGTAGCCATCAATCGAGGAAAACAAAAAAATTGTTTGTACCGTACAATAATTTTATCTCAACGGTTGATTTTAACTCTAAATGTATTAATACAGTCTAGTTATTTTACTACATTCGCATATTAATAATTATAATATTTTATAGATTTAATTTGTCACACATTTAGTAATATAATAAAATATTTAAATAAACCCTTTACCACAAAAAATTATACACTATAATATGTATACATATATAAATGAGAATGATTGGTAGGAGGATGGTCAATATTTATCTTGTGTACTTAGTCATAAATTTATCCAAAAGTGAAACCTCCAAAATCGATTGAAATAATTAATTATAAATGTTTCCTTTGCACTGCCTACCTTTATATCAAAGTCATCAATCGATGGTGATTATTATGATGAACTATAAAATACACCGAACTTGATACCCAGTAATAGGATACAGATCGTCCTCGGAGGACTCCAAGGACTCTATCCCATTATGATAGAACTCTATATTGTATTGTTTATGCCAGTCGTAAATTAGGTTATCGATTTAAATGTTCTTCCGGTCACAAAATTTTTCCTACTAAAAATACATTTTTAGAATGTGTATGTATCACTATATAACATAAAATTATTCAATAAGTTTTTATTTGTGGGTAATGAAAGCGAATATATTTACTATTCAACAAGTAAATATTTTTATTCAAATTTAAAATTTAAATTTTTTATGTGAAATTTATTGCTTTAAAATAGTCATATAAATTATAAATATAGGCAATATAAATTAATTATAAAATTATTAATAAGTGCATTTTAATATTAGGTTAATATTTATAAGGATACTGTAATAGCCTTCACCGATTATTTTGACCATGTTGCTACAAAGATAGCAAATCACGATTTTATTGTACTCAGTGACAGACAGGATATTGTAGAAGTGGATAAGACCTACCTTTTTAAGGCAAAATATAATGTAAAATGTGCAGGGGCGCACTGCTAAAGTGCATTCGTACCCCGGAACATATTACAAGAATATTAAATAAAATTATAAATTAATATGAAAAAAAAAAAATACTTGAATCCAGCGATAGGAAATTTTCATGGTGATCTCATGTTATGTAGTATTATATTATAAATCTTATCTTTCCATTGAACTTATGGGAAGTTTTTAATTTTTTATCTATTAAGGTTTCAAAAAAAAAAAATGAACATATGAAACAAGTATGAGAAGTTAATAACTTCCAAAAGCATGGTTCCTGTATTACATTTCTATCAAAAACCACCATTAGAAATTTAATTTTATTAATGAGAAATATAATAGCAATCCGATTATTTTCATTAGTGGTTGATTCAACTCAATATATTACTGTAAAAGATCAAATGTATATTTGTGTAAGATTTGTTAATGTTAATAAAAAAAACCTTGTTCAAGAGATTTTTAAAAATGATAACTCTTAAATCTACAGCAGAATTGACACGAGTTAAAAATTGATTACAGTAGGTTAAAAACAATTTTAAAATAAATCAAAGTTTTTTTTTGAAAAAATTTAGAATGGGTAAATAGATAAGATAAACATTTATAGGGTGGCCCAACTTTAGCATCATCATACTGATGATTAATTTATTATGTTTAGAATTAGTTTGCTCTCCGGACCACTTTGACCCTGTCCACCTCTCTGAACGCGTATGGGTTGTAATGTTATTTGGCTATTTGGTATTAAACACATATTATGTCACAGATAAATATTTGGGAAGATTATTTAAATATTTTGGTTTAGGTGGTTTAAGTAGTACAACTTTAAATGTTTTTGGTATAATAGGACAGACAGAAGTACAGATACACTACTAATAGTCGGGAACAGTCGAGCGAAGTAATACGTACCACCAAAATCTCCACAATAACATGAACATTAAGAATAACAAAGCAGCACAATTATCATGACAACCATAAAAAATAATTAAAAATATAAAAAAAAAAATTGTATGTAATGTATAAACATTTAATATTTAATACATTCCTATGTAAAATTGTATAATTAAACATACATTTCCATTATTTATAAAAAAGTAATGATGGTGCCTGGACAACAATTAAGTTTAAAAAAAACAAAGTATAATAAAATACTAAAGTACACTACAAAGGAGCGGAACCTCAATGGGTAACGTCTCACTTATGACCAATAATTTTTTTTTTTTTTTGGTTTATTCAAGGCCATTTAGGTCCATTGCCGTATCCAATAATGACCATTATGACGCATTATGACCAATAATGTATAGGTATATTATTGATCAAGACTCAATTTATTTGTAGTGACAAGTGGGGAGGATTTACAATGCAGATACATACAGGTATATATTATTTATATATGAATAAGTTAATAATAATAAAATCAGTATGTATAATGATTATACTATTTTAGTGGCCATGGTGTGTTAAACCATCCTAGTAATTATGTAGAACCACCAAGAAACTTGCCACTGTTATGGGTACCGAATGTGTCGACAAATAATGGGAAAAAACACTACCAAATAACGGTTTACAGCCAATAAGATGATACCATACTCAACATATTGAACGGTCCTGGAGAGAATTAAAATATATTTTATCTCAATGCTTCTCTAAAAATACTGTTGTCTCATATATTGGTGAGTGGATGTACCGCACACATATATTAGACAGGTCTTCAGCAACAGTTTAAAAGATTTACGAAGGATGTAGTATGGTCATATCCTAGATTAGGGTATTTATGAATACCCTATTATTATTATTATATTATATTATTATTATATTATATATTATTTATAGTATTAGTATTATGAATACTAAAGATTATAATGACAATATAACAATACATAAAGATTTATCTCCGTTCATAATTTTGATTTGTTAAGAAATAATGAAAATATAGGTATACATGAGTACTTATGTACATCATATAATTAAATTTTTATATATATATATAGTTATTCATGCAGGTACAATATTAGTATTCCTACTGAATATGCTTGATTGACTATGGATTTACAAGTTATGAAATTGGTTCCTTTCATAAGAGCATCGTCTATGTACTATAAAACCAAACTTTGTGTGAACAATTACACAATATTTAATCAACTTGTGGGACACGATAAATGGAGGATTAGAGTCTTTTTTTTTGTTACATTCATAATAGATTATTTAGGTAATATTATTGAAAAAAACTCCTACTATTAAAATATATCATTGTTTAGTAACAGTTTCGACCATAAACAATAGTTTATTTTATCATGGCAACTACCAAAATAGCAATACAGTTGATTCAAATGTATTATATAATTTGCAATTGATATAATGTGACCATTACACAAAATCTTTTAGAGAAAGGCCATACTCAAATTAAAGTGGACAGTGTCCATCATACTGTAGTGATGTGCCTCAAAAAAAGAGAAATTTATTTATCTCCTGACTATAATAATGTATAAAAAGATGCTTAAGGTAAGAATCCGTACAGAGATACCTAGATTTAAGTTGCTTAAATGATTAGTAAAATACTATAAATCAATTAGATCAGGTATAGGCAAAGGGGAACCTATAGTAACTGACATAAGATGTCTCATTGATTTTAAAGTCTGAAAACTTGTATAATAACCAATTAAAAATAAAAAAAATAAATATATAAACATCTACAATAACTAAAATTAGTTATACCTTATACACAAACATTCTTAACAATTCTATAAAAGTTTACATTATAAAAAAATGAATATTTAATAAAATTATTTTAATTTATAATTTAGTACTTTTTAACTAGTCCAAATTCATTTGTTTTTTATTGTTGTAATATTAAATATATGTTCTGGGTTTAATTTAATAATTAATATTGTTTTTCTAATAAATCTATTAAGTCAAGCTAAATAAATATTTCATCTAAACCTTGCAAGTCAAATTTACTCATAATCAAAAACCTACAAGTCAAATGTACTAAAAATCAAAACCATGTATTACATATTTACAGTCATATTTATTAAAAATTTATCATAGCTCTATGTGTAAGATAGCATTAACAAATAAAAAATAAGGTAAAATTGTAAAGTTAAATTACAATAATTTATAATTATCAATACATATCAGTTTTTTGTTTCTCCTCTAAAATCGTCTTATAACAAGGTTTAGCTTTGTAGCCGATGATATGATCGTGTATTATTATTTATATTGTCTCTGTTCATATACATTTGTTGTGTGTGAACTTTAACCGTTGTAGAATTCACAATTATTTTGCATTATTTGTAAAACTATCATATTTCTCTTGCAATATTATCTAGTTATTTAAATTTAGTGCCATATTAATTGTTTATAGTATAATTATTATTTTGTTTTGTAGTTCTTAAGGTAAAGGTAGGCGACTGACAAGACTTTATTAAATTATTAATTTTTGTTATTACATTTTGTAAGTATATTATGCTTTTGTTTTATACATATAATTGTAACAGCGCTGATGGCAATAAACATTTTATTGTCGCCTGTTAAAGATTGTTTGAACTTGCAAACTGGTCTGCAATAAAATTTCATCAGACGTGATTCAAACCGATGCAAATATATTTTTTTATGCTAAATTCAAATCCGTTTGCATTTTTTTTTTTCAAGCACAAGATAATATGATAATAATTTATAATTAGCATAATTACATTATGCTTAACAGTTTTTCAAATGAGACTAATTAAAATTTAGTCTACGCAAACTAATTTAACTATTTTAAAATATATTAAAAGTTAAGAGAATTTTTCCAACTTTTGCGCATCACGACTAAATAATAAATAAACTTGAAACTGCGTAAACGCGTTCGATTTCACGTGAATTTAGCCATTTTAGTCGCCGACTTATTCAGCACGACCACATATGTATGCGCAGTGACTAATGAGCTGTACTAATACATCGCCAATTTGCGATATTTGCGTATGATAATATACAACGATAGTAGTGAAAATGGTTTTCGACACATTATTTTCTCATTAGTCGACTAAAATCGCATAATTTCTTATAATTATTTTTTTTTAATTTGTCGTTAATTAATTGCGTTTTCCATTCGCCAGCACTCGTCGCGCACTATGACTACATGCGAAATGATGATGATATCAGTCACACTTTCACACCACACTAATGTTAACCACAAAATATCACCAGTGTGAAGTTAGCTGACAAAAGCTAGCTGACAATTTTTAAGTGATAAGAAACTTGTAAATTAAAATGCATTCTTGCCATTCTCCCGCGGTAACACATTATTTTATACATACAGAAATACTAATAAACAATCGTACTAGGTAACACATTATTTTATACATACAGAAATACTAATAAACGATCGTACTAAACTAGATAGCAGTATAAATTCCGTAAGACCTAAACGAATTTAATCATACAATATTGTGCGTAGCTAATGATAATATTAATAATATAATAATATTTCTGTTAGACAGAAAATGTATAAAATATATCGTACGCCGTAATATTCTAAACGTTCGACGCGCGGCCGGTTTTACTTCGAATTGTTGATGTTCCGGAAAGTGGCGACGCACTTAACCTATACCATCGGAAAGCCAGCAAAATTTACTATAGCAGAGTGCTAATAACAAAGGCGCCATTTTTTCTGACTATACGTAATTAGACGTTAAAAGCCAAATTTTTTTTAAAAATAATGGTAATACAACGCATTTTAAAGGCTAAATAGTTAAATTTGAAAATAATTATTTTTTTTTTTTTTGTCAAATACAACTTTCAAGTCACATGTTGAAGTTTTAAGTAACGGGAATAGTCATACATTGAATACATAAAATATTTGAATTTTTTCAATAATCGTAATAATACAGATGATTTTAAAGGATAATTAAAAAAAAAATTGTAAAGTCATTAGTCAAGTCACATTTTGAATGTTAATATCACATGTTAACCGTCACATACATTGAATGTAAAACTTTTGAACTTTTTCGAATATCATAGAAAAACAACGAATTTCAAAGGTTAAATAGTTGAAGTTGAAAAAAATATTTTTTATTGTGATTAACAATGGCCATTTCACATTTTGAAATTTAAAGTCACGTCTTAACAGTTAACACTTTGCACGGGTCTGACAGTTAAACAAAAAAACTCATTGCAATCGGGTGTTAAATTAAATTAAAATTTATTTTAGCTATTTGCATGTACAATAAATAAAAATTTAACAATACAATTTAACAATTATCTCGTTTAGACTCTATGAACGCTACGAGCAGTGCCGGATCTAGAAATTAAAAAAAGGGGGGCTAATCCAAAAAAATTACTTTAAATACATGTAAACAGTAGGCACTGAAAAGCAAAACAGTAAGCATTGAAAGGCAAAACGCAAATATTTATTTATAAGTAGATACTTAAAGGGGGGCTTTAGCCCCCAAAGCCCCCCTTGTATCCGGACTAACTAGCGCTTCGCCAGTCGGTCGTACGTAGTTCGGGTGGCTGATATGGGTAATTCGCGGTATGCACATTCACACCTTATTTCTGTTAACGACATTTCATCCAAAGTTTTACTCATTTTCGTTAATTTGTTAAATTCAATTCAATTCAATACTAAAATCAAAAATGGAAAATATACTAATATAATACAGCGTAAAACTAGGTCGTATATATGTGTTTACCAAATTGTTGTAAAAAAAATTCTATCCAATTTAATATATTTTATTATTTAATAATAATAACAAAAAAAAATTCTCAAAAATATTAATCAATACAAAATAAATAAGGGTTTAACGCGTATGTAAATAATAACACAGTTATCAATAGTGATTGTTGACGTTTGTACGAAATTATTATTGTGAATAAAAATATCAGATTACGATCCTCGTATATGATCGATCGATTATTTGTATCCAATAATTCGTTTATCGAAACGACAACGATGGCTGGTTCACTGACCTCGATGCGATGTAATTAAGACGATAATTAAAATAATATTATGTTTCAAATCTTATATTATAACGCACGACCACTCACTATGATAATCTATATCTATTTATGTATACAGTTTCTTTTCCACTTATTTTTTACCTATACGTTTGTCGAAAACTTTTCGACTAAATAATAATTTATTAATCGATTCGATTAACTTAAAATTTTGTCATAAATTTTCTCTTTCCTGAACTACCTATTACCATGTATAAATAATTAACTAGGTAGAGCAGAAAGAAAATTTTTTTTTAATTCGGTTAATAAACGACCAAAAGTAATTTTACCTGGAATCGTTGTATTACCGGGTAACTAATCTACTGCGGGAAGCCAAATTTAACACGTGCGCCAGTTAAACAAAAAACTTACTGCACCGGTGTTAAATTAAATTCAAATTTATTTAAAAATTTTTTTTTGTGAATAACAATTTTCAAGTCACACGTTGAAGGTTAAAGTCACGGGTTAATGGTCGTACATTAAATATAAAATATTTGAACTTTTTCAATTTTTATTCAAAAAACATAGTAAGACAGCGAATTTTAACGTTTAAATAGCTCAAAAAGAAAAAAACATTTTTTGATTGTGAAAACAATTATCAAGTAACATGTTGAAGGTTTAAGTCACGAGTTAACCGTCATCCATTGAATGTAAAACTTTTGGACTTTTTCAAATATCATAGAAAAACAACGAATTTCAAAGGTTAAATAGTTAAATTTGAAAAAAATATTTTTATTGTGATTAACAATGGCCATTTCACATTTTGAAATTTAAAGTCACGTCTGAACAGTTAACACGGTACACGGGTCTGACAGTTAAACAAAAAACTCATTGCAACCGGGTGTTAAATTAAATTCAATAACCAAATAATATTAAAATAAAATAAAATAACTAAAAACTAATAAATACAATTAAACTAATTTAATTTAATTATCTCGTTTAGACTCTATGGACGCCACGAACGAACTAGCTCTTCGCCAGTCGGTCGTTCGTAGTCCCGATCTATACATAATATCTTATTAATTAGTAATATACATATTTATATCGTAACGATTAGTAAAAATCGATTATAATATAATCGCGATTACCGTAGTACATTGTAAATATGTATATTTCGCTGCCCGTGCGACCGCGTGCCGATGGAGACGACCACGATAAGGCTCTTCGCTTATTTATCGCATATGGTATTTTCGTCCGCGTTATTACCGCGAGCCGGGACGGACAGTTGATTATTTTCGGACTGACGGAATATACGATTCGAAATATTCAAACACAGGCCGTGTCACAGTCATACATTGAATATAAACAATTTGAACTTTATTAAATTTTTTCCAAAAATAATTGTAATAAGTACGGAGAATTTTAAGGGTTAAATAGTTGAATTTGAAAAAAAAAAATATTATTGTGATAAACAATTTTCAAGTCACGTGTTGAAGGTTTAAGTCAAATGTTAACGGTCATAATTGATTGTAAAATTTTAGTACGTTTTCAAATTGTTTTCAAAAATCATAGTAAAACAGCAAATTTTAAAGGTTAAATAGTTGAATTTGAAAAAAAAAATAATATTATTGTGATAAACAATTTTCAAGTCACATGTTGAAGGTTAAGTCACGTATTGTTTAATAATTATTATAATTGTATTACGCGCGCACGCACACACACATATCCGAACTTTTATTTTTAACGTTAGCATATTATCTGTTTTCGTGAATTTTGATTAAGGGGGCTGGAGCAATCTATATTTTTCATGCATTTAGACTAATAAGCGGGCGAAAATTTACCTAACTTCTAATAGTCCAATTTTAATTTTGAAAAATAATTTAAATTTATTAACCTATATTCTATGATATGTAGGAAAAATATTTTGATTTTATTATCCTATGACTTGTAGAACTATATGTAAAAAACAAAACAAAACAGTGAATTCATTTTGTATCATGGTTAATTAGCTAAATATAAAATTAAAAATCAATTTCCTACATATCATAGAAAACAACATAAGGAATTTTGATAATTTTTTAAAATAATAATTTAACCATAAGAACTAGGTGAATTTTTCTCCCGCTTTTTATGCTTTTTATTTGATTTATTAATTGTGAAATATATTTGAGTGTTTACTGGATACATGTGCATACGCGTACGTATGTTATAGTATTTCTATGAATTGCAACGATTATATTAATATTCCATATCTTGCGATAACGATTCAATGATTCGATCGTTAAATTTGATTTTTTATTACTTATAATACTAAAATAAAAAGACACGAATTAAATAAAGGCCCAAAATAATAATTATAGGTAAATATAAAGAATGAATGTGCTATAAGTACATAATGAACGAGTTATAAGTCAGTCACTCATCGATATTATCATGGTGATAATTTATACTTGCGTAATACTTATTTCTCGTTATTCCATTTATTTGTGTTAAAAATGAACTTCATTAATGGATTACAATATATTTGTTTTTTTAAGGAGGTTGAAGCAATCTATATTTGTCATGCATTTAGTCTAATAAGCGAGCGAAAATTTACCTAACTTCTAATAATCTCAAATAAAATGGAAAAACAATTGAAAACATTTTATTTAGAATATGTATTGCCTCAGCTTGTCAATGAATTTCATTAATTGAATATTAATATAATTATATATAAATAACATACATAATGCATAATAAGCCAAATAATAGCACACTCACACTAATGTTCATTTACTTCTCACACAGTGACACGCGTTTGTCAATATTTACAATATTGCCTATACAGTACTCCTTAATAAATGATCTGCACCAACCACCTTAATGTCTTCTACTATATAATATATAATATGTTATCGAAATTCAACGAGCGTCTAAGATTTAGACGATTATGTATATTGATATTTTCGTGTTGTTGTGTGAAACCCATCGTAATAACTGTCGTCCGCAGGGGCGTCATTTCAGTATTTTAATAGGGGAACGAAAATCGAAGCAGGCCGAGTTTTACGCCGATCTGGCTATTTTTGTTTGATATTAAAATTATGTTAGTAACTGACAACTTCATTTGAATGTACAATGTTTTTTAATTATACCTAATTTTATTAAACATACCCATATCATTATTCACTGTTCAACAAACCATAATGATACAAAATACAAACGATAAAATGGTACAAATATACAAATTTACAATAAGTCCGTCGACAATGTTATTGTAGATTATGAAGGTGGCATATAGCGTTTGAATATTATGTATCGGCGTGATAAAATATATGAAAAAAAAATAGGGGAGCCGTGGCCCACCCCGCTCCCTCCCCACAAATGGCGCCACTGGTCGTCCGTGGCTTATTAATACGTCGTGAAAAAATATCGGATGTGAAGTTCATATATAATATATATGATAATTTACAAAACAATATGGTAACAATAATAATACGAATAAAAACAATAATTGTTTTGATTTAAACATAAAAAAAAAAAAACGTTATGTTTAATAAATGACTTTTATTTGGTACATTTTTCATTTTTACATCGTACTCTTTTGCCTTTGGCTTCAGGTAGATGATCTGTATGGTCATACCTAACATTATCGAACGATTATCATGATAATCGAATTCCAAATTTAATAAATAACTCGCTCTATCTAATGGAATACTTATTGTTTAATAATTATAATTGTAATACGCGCGCACCCGCACACACATATCCAAACTTTTAAATTTTTAGCGTTAGCATATTATCTGTTTTCGTGAATTTTAATTAATGTCTATTGTATAATATATTCAGAGGCGCAGGAACTATTTTTCTTGTGGAGGGGCAAAAATTTTAAGAAAATCATGATATATAGTATATTAAAATAAAATAAAAATACTTATTGATTTTTGTAAAATAGGTTTAATTACTATTTTGTTGATTAAACTAATAGTCTTTACCTAATTTAATTTTGAATATAAAATTAAAAATAATTTTAATGTTTTACATTTTTTAATTTTATTTGTTATACAACTTTTCAAATTTCATTTTATTACATATTACCTAACCTATAAATATTAAAAATAATAAAAATGTAATTAACATTTAAACTATAACTCTAAAATGTTCAAGTATTAAGTGTATAACTATGATGACAAATTTTCAGGGGGGGGGGCAAAATTCTAATTTTGCTCCCTGACATATTTAACGGGGGGATCAAATGCCCCCTCTACCTCCCCAGCTCCGGCACCACTGAATATATTATATGTTATCGAAATTCAACGAGCGTCTAAGATTTAGACAATTATGTACATCGATATTTTCGTGTTGTTGTGTGAAACCCATCGTAGTGAACTGTCGTCAGTGTCTTTACGTCGTGAAAAAATATCGGATGTGAACCGTTGAAACGGCTGGAGTCTTTTCCGAATTTAACGATGCCATTGTCGAGTTATCTATTAAATTAAATTTGTATTATATATATATATATATATATTGTTAATAAAAAATAATTTTTTTTTCAAATTCAACTATTTAACCTAAAAAATTTGCTGTTTTTGTATGATATTTGTAAAAGTTCAAAAGTTTTACATTCCATGTATGACGGTTAACACGTAACATTAACCTTCAACGGGTGGCTAAAAAATTGTTTTTCACAATAAACAATTTTTTTTTCAAATTCAATTATTTAACCTTTAAAATACGCTGTTTTACTATGATTTTTAAAAAAATTTAAAGAAGTATAAATATTTAAATATTTGACAATCAATGTATGACGGTTTACATGTGACATTAATCTTCAAAATGTGACTTGACCATTGTTTTTCATAATTTTTTTTTTTTTTTTTGATATATATACATATATATTGTTCCTATATTATTTGCATTGATTTATATTATTTTATAGGCATAAGTCATAGGTGAATAGAGAGATTGGCCAATCAGCGGAAATATTGTCGTTACTATTAAACGTAGTGAGCAATAATATTGTAAGTTTATCGTATTAAATTGTAGTTTCGGACAATCGTTTTATATTATACTTATATTGTATTTTTTGTATCGGCACTAATCGCTAATAAAAGTTATACCGACGCTAATCGTCTTTTACGTAATTATTTATATTTACTGACGGCGCTAATATACTTGCATTTTTTCGTTATTTTTATTATTTTATTTTGTTGTTGAATTTTATTATTTTTATAACTGTTATGTGTTGAGGCAGAAGGGCTAGTTTACTATTTTTAATTGAGTAATATTATTTGTATTTGTCAGCGCAAAGTACCATATTATTATTGTTGACTTTAAATTATTTTATTATTTTTCATTGTTGTGCCAAACAGGCAATTATATTGTAATTATTATTTTGTGAATTTTACACTTTTTGTTTAATTATTCGTTTATTTTTTTATTATATTTATTTATTGTTGTGTCAACCGGGCAATATTAAAATTATACATTATCCCTTTTGATTTTTTACACATATTTTTTTTTGTAGGTGATTTTTATAAAAGTATTTGTACTTGGTGTCCGAGCTCGCGTAAATATTGTTTTTCGCTCTCGGCCCATACACGTGTTAACGATCACCCATTGAATATATAGGTAATATTTGAACTTTTTCAAATTTCTTCAAAAATTATAGTAAAACAGCAAATTTTAAAGGTTAAATATTTAAATTTAAAAAAATAAAAGTATTTTATTGTGAAAAACAATATTCAAATGACATTTTGTAGAATAAAGTCACGTATTAACAATCATAAATTGAATGTAAAATTTTTGTACTTTTTCAAAAATAATAGTAATACAGCGAATTTTAAAAATAAAATAATCGAGTTTGAAAAAAATTAATATATTTCTGTGAAAAACAATGTTTAAGTAACGTGTTGAAAATTATAGTCACGGGTTAACAGTTAACAGTTATAAATATAATTATAAAAGTAGAATATTAAAAAAATAGTTTAAATAACAATAATAACTATCTTACAAACGATATCTAATAAAATCAATCAAAATTAAATTAAATAGTTAATTTATTACTATTATAGCATTTCACATTTTACAAGTAGCAGGTATCTAAAACTTCTTGTAGGTAAAATAATTGTTTGTGTGGTTCATTACGTATTATTGTAACTTTGTAAACTTTTGTTTTACTTTGTAAAAACAAACCAAGTTATATATTTATACTTTTTCTTGATTTTTCCAGACCGAACATTTTAAGCGAGTTGAACATTATAACATTTATTATGTATAATAACAATATGTTACGAAACGCTTGTTCGTTTAGTGCTTGAGTATGCTTCCTTTATCTGGTGTCCTCATCAGAATTTCAATATTGATTTTTTAATTTTTAATTTTTAAGTTGTTTTAAATTTCGATGTGGTAGTGTTGGCGCTAATTTGAAAACTTCATCTGGGAAACGACATAATTTTGATGTTTCTTTTATTTTTAAATTATTGAATGGAAAAACCAATTCTCCTGATCTTTTAGAAAAATTATCTTTTGCTATTCCTTCCATTAATTCAAGACATACGATTTTATTTTATAATAATTTCCATGGAACAAATTATGGTAACACATTCTCTTTCTCTTTCGTGTTTTTCGCCCTCTAAATAATTTAAATAATTTGTCCAATATAGATATTTTTCATAATCCTTTATATTATATTTTAAGTAAATTATAACGTCAATATTAATTTATTTTCTGTTTTTAATATTGTCGTATTATTTTTCTGTATTATTTATATTTTATTTTAAATGTATTTTTATATTTTTCTAAATGTATTTTTGAATGTATAAATTTTGAACCTTATAAAATTCTTTTCAAATAACGTAATAAAACAGCCAATTTTAAAGGTTAAATAATTAAATTAGAAAAAAAAAATTATTTTTGAAATACGATGTTCAATGAACATGTTGAAGGTTAAAGTAACGTGTTAACGATCACCCATTGAATATAAAATATTTGAACTTTTTCAAATTTTTTCAATAATCGTAATAATATAGCGGATTTTAAAGGATAAATATTTGAATTGAAAAAAACAAATTTTATGAAAAACAATGGTTAAGTCACATTTTGAAGATTAATGTCACATGTAAACCGTCATACATTGAATGTAAAACTTTTGAACTTTTACAAATATCATACAAAAACAGCAAATTTTATAGGTTAAATAGTTGAATTTGAAAAAAAAATTATTTTGATTAACAATGGCCATTTCAAATTTTGAAATTTAAAGTCACGTGTTAACGGTCATACATTGAATGTAAAATTTTGAACTTTTTCAAAATTATTATAGTAAAACAGAGAATTTAAAAATTCAAATAGTTGAATTTGAAATAAAATAATAAAATTGTTTTTGTGAAATACATTGTTCAATTAACATGTTGAAATTTAAAATCACGTGTTAACAATCACCCATTAAATGTATAATATTTGAACTTTTTCAAATTTGTTTTCAAAACTATTTGTAATACAGCGAATTTTAAAGGTTTAATAGTTGAAGAAAAGTTTTTAATTGTGTGTTTCGCGTCTGTTTATATGTATTGACTTATATACGTTTTGTACTTAATTCATAAATCTATTATATTATTAATCTATAATAATATATATAATATCTAATATTATTATTATAAATCTTTTATAATTTTTTATTTTTATTATTAAATTTAATTATTTCTAATTGCGTTATGAGTGTTATTTATATCGTTGGTCACTTAACTCCACAACAATATTATTATAGGAAATTTTCCTGTCTCTCCGTTGATATAGATGACGTTGTGCGCCACTTTCCGGAACATTGCCAAATCGAAGAAATAAATGTGTTATAAATACATATATTACAAATAAATATATATATTTATATAAATAAATGGGTAAATTCGTTTGAGTCTTATGGAAATTATACTGCTTTCTAGTTTAGTACGACAGTATATTATTATTTCTGTATGTATAAAATATGTTACCCAGTGAGATTGCATCTTAACATACATGTTTCTCATCACTTTTAAATTGTCAACTAGCTTTTGTCGCCTAACTTCATACTCGTAGTAGAATCATTAGAAAAAAAAAGTAAAGTTAAGTGGGAATTTCGATTGTAAACGTTCCTCCTTCGTCCCTTCGGTCCTCGGAGAAATTAGTAGTTTATTATACTTAAGATTTGAATACAGTGATATTGAATTAGAAAATACGATTCTGAGCGAAACTCAATATATTACACTATGCTATATCGATAATCCATTCCAAAATTTTACCACGTATGTAAATTACGAATGTAAATATTTAAAATAAATTTCAATTTCCTACGATTTAAACTTATTTAGTTATTAAGAAATAAAATAATGAAACCGTAATTTTGCCGATTTTCAAGAACTCTTACTTTAAAAGCTTACGAAAAAAAATTATCAATCACGATTATCAAAATTCTTTATAAAAACATTAAGTCGTATATGTCTAGACTTCGATAAAATTTTAAAACCAATAAAATAAAAACTGCAGGAAATATTAAACATTATTGAAAAAGAAGCCAAAATTCTATACTTAGTCAGAAAATTAAACAATCATTTCTACTTTTCTTTTTTTGTAAAGAAGTTTACTTATGTAAACAATCAAAACAATTTTCAAGACACCATGATTAAAACTCAATTATTTATCACACGAAATTAAAAAATTTTAATTTTCAGAAACATTATTTTGCCGATTTTCCGCCATTTTTTAGTAGTTTTTCTTCTCTCAAAGAATAGCTTTTGAGAATTTGGAAAAATGAGTTAAATAAAGTACCAACTAGATGCAATTTTCTACAATCGGACTATTATTTCTACCCGAAAAAGTGTCTTCATACATACAAAAATATATAATAATATTAATTTCTACTAAAATTATTCAAATTTTAGAAGCTTATAAAATAAAGTTGCAACTTACGATTTTCAAAAAAACGATTAAGTAGTATATGATTAGACTTTGATAAAATTGTCAAAGCGATAAATCAAAAATTGCCGGAAATGTTAAGCATTTTTGGAAAAAAATTCAAAGTTCCATACTGGGCCAAATAATCAACCAATCCGTTCTAAAATTCTACCACATATGTATATTAACAATGTTAATACTCAAAACAATTTTCAAGTCTCTAAGATAAAACTCAATTAGTTATCATGAAATAAGAAAATTTTAAATAACAGAAATTGTAATTTTGCCGATTTTCCACAATGTTTTTGAAGTTTTTCGCCTCCCAAGGAAAAACTTTTAAGAAATTCGAAAAATGAGCTAAATAAAGTACCAACTAGACACGATTTGCTACTGAAAACATACCCTACTTGTGGTAATCGGACCATTATTTCTACCCAAAAAAGTGTCTTCATACATAAAAAAAAAAATCTTTATAAAACCAATACATTCTTCGCGTCGCTCAGAATCTAAAAATGCAAATGTATCAAGTCCCGGGCCCTATTTATCACTATCGTCTTTAAATGTATTATTAATTTCTTTTGTATTATTTAGTTCTAGTGCAATTGTGGATTTTTATTGCCAGAAGCCACTCTGGCTTTGAGATCATGACATTATGAACTTATTTGTATAAAAGTGTTTAGTACTATGAACACTAAAGTATATACTTATTTATATTTGATAAAAATTACACCTCATTTTTCATTAAAATATAACCAAGTATGAATCAGGATGATGAAACCTATAAACTGTATAGTTAATAATTTGTAAACTGTCCACAGATTATACTAAGTCATGAAGCAAATATACTCTTCAAGAATGATTAACCACAATAAGAAAAAAATATGACTTTACTTTTTTAAACTGGTTGTACAGATTAAGTTAAACATATTTATTATAAAAGACAAGGTAAAAATGCTAAATTATCAATCCTTTTTTATACAGCACACTTGTAAGTTAAAAAATATTAGTAATATGTGTTTGTGTGTCATTTATTCAATAATAATAATAAAAAGATACGCATAGTAGTATGTGTTGAAATGATAACAGATGGCTGTACCAATAGTTTAATAATAAAATTGTGTTTTTCATAAAATTAATCGGGTAAAATGAACATATTATACGAAAAACATATACTGTTTAGCTAATCATTTATTGACTGTTATTGTTTATTATAAAACATGAAGAACAAACAAGTGCAATTGTGGATTTTTATAATCCCAGTACAAGTACCCAATTTATAAATGACATAAATGTATCATGTCATAAATGACATGTATCTATAAATGACATAAAGAGCTATGCATTGAAATATGTAATGAAATGATAACAAAAGACTGTACAACTTGTTATAAAACGATTTCTGTGTTTTCCATATAAATAGAATTAGGTATATTTGAAAATATAAAAAAATATGTAAAAAAAAATTGAACAAATCAGGGGTTTAATATAGGCAACATAATCATCATACATTAAGTGCAATTTGGGTAGTGGCGAATTTAGGATTAATATTTTAACGTAATGCAATTTTACAACACCTACCTAATTAATTTATAGAATTTAAAACTAAACATTCACAACTAAAATTAAGGAAGACGATAAAACGATAATGGTTGATATTTGAAGTCGACTCTGGATAACCTTGACGGCCACGCAACAAACTATTGTGGACTTACGTGTTTTAATTGATCGGCAATGTATTGTATGATTAATAATAAATATAAAAAAACTCACAGTCGAGTGTTTTGGTAGAAATTTGTTTTATTGACAAAACAGAGCGACAAAAAAAAAGAAGATATTTCTGTAATATATAAAACGACAATAAGACAATGTTAATACAAAAAAAAATAATAATAATAATATTTTTATAAATATTCACAAATTTTACTTAATTTGACGACATTACGAGAAAAATTATATAAAAATGTAAAGAACATATTCAATAATAATATTCATATCTTCTTATTTTCTAAAGATCCCTTGTCCTCCTCACGATTATACCGCGGTCTTTGAATATTTAAATCTGAGCAGTCTTTCTGATCGATGACAAAATCTTAACATATCTTGTCTGTCCAAATTATTAAATAATGCAATCGATTGTCCTGTGCTCCTTTTACAAATAAATTTTAAAATCCTCCCTTCTCGATATACCAGAAATTCCCCTACTTTTCAAATTCCTTTTTACTCGTCTAACTACTTAATTAATTCACCTATTTATCGTCTTATGCGTCTTGCTAATGATGATCCCTCCTTCAAAGCAATCGTAAACTAGTTATCCTTAGTATTACTAATCATGTATTTTTTATAAAAAATAATAAAATAATATTTTTGTATATATTAACATTTGATTTGCTTGTTTTCTTTATTTTGTTATATTTTTATTAATTACTGTTATTTATTTATTTTATTGTTATCATATAATCATTTATTAACATCTTATATATTTCTTTGTAAAATTGCCGTCAGGCGTATAATTATATATATATATAATACGAACGATGACGACGAACAACAAACGACAATAATGGCGATCGTGCAATGCGAAAAAAAAACGATAATAATTTCGATATAATTATACATTTTAATTTATAAGATTAGTTATACACTTTGGTGCGATAAATTATTACACATTTTTCCTTTCTTTTTTTTGAGTCAGCGTAAACAACAAATACTCATCAACGGTAATAAAAAAAGATTAAAATTTGGAAATTACAGACAACTATACTACTTTAAACCAAGGTTGGGCAAGTTAATGAAATTTTTTAACTGAGTTAAGTTAAGTTAATCGACATAAAATGGAAAAAGTTTACAGTCAATTGTTGATGATATATTTTATAAACTCAGCTAAGTTAATAGTTATGTCTAAAAAAAAAAACTTTAAGTTAAGTTATTTTTTTTTTTAATTTTTAAACAAAATTATATTTATTTAATTAGGCTTAGGTAGTAGTTTGCGTTTAAAAAAAGACATATTTAATAAATTTGTACTTGTCACTATTTATTATATTATATAAAATAAGTAAAGGTTACGATACAGGATATATATATATATAGTATATATAATATATAAAATACTATATAGGATTGAATGTAGTCAAGTAGTAAAAATAAAGGGAGCTAAATCTTCCAGTAACACCGACCACACTACTCAAAGGTTTGAACATTGAAAACAAACTAAATATTAAATTAATAATTAATATAGATATAGATTTGTTTGCTATTAGTTCAATTTTATTATGTTATTTGATATAGAAGCGCTATTATAATAATATGTTGTTTTTCAGTAAAAGAAAAATTTCATGATCATAATCTAATGTTTATATTTTGTTTACGACCATTTTCACAATATCACATGAATTGAATTATATTTTTCGATTTAAAACTTGAGACAATGATTACGAAAAACGTGTGGCAGATTTTCGCCCGTAAATAAATATTTATAGTATAAGAATTGAACTTAAAATGTTTATAAAAATATATTAATTTAACTTGAATTTTAAGAAAATTAACTCGTTATTTATTAAGTTAATAAGTAATGAAAAAAGTTAAAGTACAAGTTAACAAATATTCAGATATTAAAAATTAAGTTAAAATGTTAATATTAACTTAACTTATAATTTTTTAACTTGTTGATGCCCAGCCTTGCTTTAAACTTATTGTTCAGATTAAGTGTAAACTTATTCATCGTAATAAATAAGAAAATAATGCTAATTTTTAGTTAATTATACAATTATTTATTGACTACCGTCAATATTAGATTTATTATTTTAATATTATGTATTCATGTATTGTCCATAAAACAAAAAAAAAAAAGACAATCATCACACAAGCAGCAACAACACGCATCTACATTAATAATTAACCAAATTAATAAAAATTGTAAAACTATAAAAATAATAAATAAATAAATGTATTAAATCGTATAAAAAAATAATAAAACAGTTAATTTAAGTATAACAGAAAAAATTAAAATAGTTTTATTGTTGTACTGAAAAATTGAAAAATTTTAGATACGTGTAGTTGCTGTTTATGTGATACAATGTAATATTTGATTTTTTTACTCGATTAATATGTATCTACTTTGTTATAGTAATTTTATGTTATAGTATATTATTTTATAAATATCTCTTGATTTTCAAATGTGTAATTCCTTGGAGATACGTTTAGTGATATTGACCATTGACATTGAAAATGATGAAAACCAATATTATTTGTATGGTGTGCGATTTTTTCAATTTCTCATACTATTATATTTTATATATTATCTTAATTAGTAAACTATTAGAAATATGTTGTACTATATTCAAATATTGCTATATTTCATTTTAAAACTTTTTTAAAATTTATTTGTATGAATTATTGTTATTACATACATAATAAGTTCATTAGACTATTAAATTAATATAACTATTAAATTATTATAAATTATAATTGCCCAATTATATTTGATGTAACTATAAAAAATAATTATATTATATTATTATGTATAGTCAAATTTTATTTGATAATTATTTTGTATGTTATATTAGGAAAGTATCATTTACTAATATTTATAAAAGTGAAGAGTTTCTCTAACAATTCATAATAATATGGGATAACATTAGTACTAAATTATTCATTAACATTATTTTAATATGATTTATAAGGGGATATCCAAGTTACCTTAAATATAGTACAACATTGTCAATTCTTACAAAACAATTCTTTGATAATTTTTTTAAAAATATAATTGTTCACAATAGCGCCGGAGCTGGGGGCATTTGATCTCCCGTTAACTATGTCTGGGAGCAATTTATAATCTTGCCCCCCCTAAAAATTCGTCATCATAGTTATAGACTTAATACTTAACATTTTAGAGTTATAGTTTAAATTTAAATTACATTTTTATTATTTTTAATATTTATATAATATAATATGTAATAAAATGAATTTTGAAAAGTTGTATAACAAATAAAATTAAAAAATGTAAAACATTAAAATTGTTTTTAATTTTATATTCAAAATTAAATTAGGTATAGACTATTAGTTTAATCAACAAAATAGTAATAAAACCTATTTTATAAAAATCAATAAGTATTTGTATTTTATTTTAATATGCTATATATCATGATTTTCCTAAAATTTTTGCCTTCTCCCCCACAAGAAAAATAGTTCCTGCCCCTCTGATTGTACATATTAAAATGTATTTCATTAAACTATGATTTATAAAAAAAAATATCAAATTTGTTTTATCAATATTGTTGCAGCCATGTTATCAAATTTTACAGTAACTAAAGTGTTGGCTAGCATTTATAATTATTTTATGAACATGATTATCATTGTAACATTAATACCTACTAATAATATACAATAAAAACTAAAAACATGATAAAAATGCTAGTAAAAATTGAAGTCATACTCATGGTTATATTACTCCAAAATAAGATTTTCTTTAAATTAATAGTTCAACATTAACATTTCCATTTAATTTCTGTGTTGTTGTGTTTTTGCTATATTCCAAGTTAGATAGGCAGAGATAGCATCATTGAAAAATATAATGCGGATATTATGTCCTATTAAATTATTTGTTTTAAATAAAAAAACTTTTTTTACATTTATACTAATAATTTTATTAACTAAAATGCAATGTATATAATATGTTATTGTTTTTAAACTTACAATTTTTTGAATAAGTATTTTAAAATATCTTGAATATATTAAAATGACAAATGCAATATTATATGAAACAATTATAAGATACATGAATTTATTTGAAATATATCATAATAAATGTTATATTATTGTTAAAAATTATCCTATTATCCTAGATACCATCATATGATCTAAGTTCAGACGCTTCTCAAGCTATTTCGGTTAACAAAATTATTTAATTATTTAAATTATTGATAATAATACTAATTTTACACTATAAGTTAAAAAATGAAAAACTTGCTAACAATTTCTTAATCCATTTCTTTTTATATAAACACCTGTTCAAAGTACCTCACATTTGTCAACTTTGAATACATGTTAATTATTCGGATTATTGAGTAATTCATACTATTCTTGATGTTAGGAGTGTAGAACAAATTTTTAATAAACAGTAGGTTTAAATACTATAATTTTTTTCTTCAAATATTGATAAAATATTTTCCTATCAAATTATTAATTCTAATCGGTATAGATGAACATTGTTTGAACATATTAAAAGAAATTTTTAGAAAATATATATAAATAGAATGAATTTTTTTATCAGCAAAATTATTACAGAACACAATACGCGTTACAAAATTACACCCAAGTCCGAATTTAGACCATACTATAAATGATAATAGGAAGGATAGTACATAATGTCATATTATATTATAATAATAATATACAAAACATATTTAACAATTTAAAGTACTTAATTGCAAACTTTCATTGTTTAATTTATATAATAAAGTAAATAATCTTAAAAATAAATGATAATTCTAATAAGTGTTACATTTTTTTTTTTTGTTATATATATATTCATATTCTTTATTTAAATAGTTATTAGTCATTGTGTATAATTATTACATAATGTTTTACACAATAAATATCTAATTAATACAAATTATGAATATTATATATTTACGAGTCAAAATTAATTTTAAAGTCTAATCTACTAGATATATTTTTTGTAAAATAATAAAATGATAAATGTAAAATAATAAGTGATACAATAATAATTATGGTTATTTTTAGGGAGTACTATGTACCATGAATTTAGCACTCATGGGCTCAAAATGTCTAAATATGGCTATGGTCATACCATTAGTTTTACGTGACTCAAATTGATGATTATCATTAATATCTTTAGTGTTTTTAGAACCATCAATTTTTGATTTGATGGTTATAGCGGGTTGAATGGTTGCGACATCAAGTGGATCTCTAATCGTTATGTTCTCTTGTGATGTAGTATTAACAGTGGTTATGTTCATGAGCTCTTGCATCTTCGATGAGGCAAACTCTTGGACCATGGTATTAACAATAGTGGTCTCTAAATAACAGAAAATGACAATTAATCAATATTTTTAAATTGTATTTAAAGTTAAAACTTTGATAAATCACAGCTAAAAATTAATTGAAACAAAGTTAAATATTTGTATTTATAGAATTTTATATTCATATAGTTCTAAACATAATTAAAGACTTTTTGGTACAACAATACAATTTTAATAATAATTACAGATCATCTTATAAAAATATTATTAATTCATAATACAAAATAAATTTGACTATATGAGATATAATTAATTTATAATTCAATGTACCTTTATAAGCCAATAATTTATGTAACTGTAATAATTTGTATTTGTTTCCTAATTACTATTAATTATACATATACATACGTTCTGCATTTTGTTTCTCATATTCGTTGACGAAATGGACTATTTTATCCTGAAATTTAGCTGTTACATTATAAATATTTTGTGATTTTGTCTGGTTGGATTTAATGTCAGTAACGTTCATGGCATTTGTCGAGTCATTGGATCCTTGAATCTGAATTTGTTCTTTGTCAACAGGTATAGAATTTATGATTGTGGGTTTATTTGATTTACGGGATGCCTGTATGGTAGCTGCAACGTGACCTCTTTCGTTACACATATCATTTTGACAACAGTAGTAAGAATGGATAACACCACTAGTGCCGTTTTTAGACATAGTCGACGTTTCAATGACAGGGAATTTAGAGACTGGAGATTGCAAAATCTTGTTGCAAGTTTGGTTTCTGTTTTAAGGGAAAGAAATAAAACCAATCAGTATATAAATTGTAAATGGAATTATAATTGTATAAATACTACTATGCACAATTCATATACTTAAATGATTATATGTGTAGCTGCAGTAGCACAGAGACAAGTTAATTTTATCATAATATATATTAATAATATAATATAGTTATATACCAACGATTAATGATTGGCATTGGGTAAATATTTTATTTTGGGTAAATATCCAGGTATTTAATCCTATAATTTAAATATGTTTCGAAATTAGGTATTTATTTATTTGTTGGTGTCATTGAATAATGCATGTTGTTGTTATTATATTTTGTATTATCAAATTGTTTTTGTTTTGTTTTTGGGGGTTTGCACGTATGTCAATATAAGTATAAAAATATGATAGTATAAATATAAATAATAATTTGTTAATTTTTTCAGTTTTTTAGGATTTAGTTAGTTAAATGATAACTGGACAATTAAAACATTGAATTTTGTAAATTTTATTGAAACTACATATTTTAAAGAAAAGAAATTACCTAAATAAATAAATAAAATTTGTAATTAGTATGTTTTAATTTTTATGTTATATATAGTTATAAGTATATTATATTATTACTATTGTAATGTATGTAATTGTATGTTTACTATTGATACCTAACCTAACCTAACCTATCCATCCACAACATATCTGATAATAATCCCAGGTAATAGCCCAAAAAATAAATACCCGGTATTTGCCATTCACTACCAACGATTTACGTTATATGATGGAAAACTATAATTATTATGATAAAATAATGTTAGGGATAACAAGTGAAATATAAAGACGAATATACGGACCAACATTTTCTAAGTTGCATTGTGGATAGACATTTTTGTTTTCTGTATATATACACAAATATGTGACAACTAACAATGAACTCGTATAATAGAGTCTGTGTTGGTGTATGTTTTGAGTAAAATGTACCTATATATACTTTTTTTATTGGAAACTATTAAAAACAAAATTGAAAAAATAATTGTATATGTGGATTTTAGGTACATCGTAACAGTTACAGATTTGTGTAAAACATTAGTTATTGAAATATATGACATGAACTTGGCTTGAACAATAATATCTAGATTTAAATTATTCATATTAGTTTTATTTTTATTTTTTCAATGTAGGTATTAAATACTCACATAGAGAGATGGTCGAGACATCCATATACGCCATTGAATTGTGACTTAATATTAATCATAATACGTCCTTCGATGAATTCCTGGGGTACTGGTATGGGTGACCTGGTAGTTGTTGGTGGTGTAATTTTGGTTTTGGTCACGGACACTGGCACTGGCACAATGTGCTCAAGATCAGCAAAACAACCGTGGCTGGAGGTACAAGTAGGGACACCATCAGTTGCTTCTAAACATTCGAGCGTGTTGCAATAGCAACGAACCAAGAATGGTGAAGTAAAATCTAAATTTGGGCATGAAAACCGATTAAACATGTTAGTTAAAAGTAGAATATAATAATAATAAATAACCATTTTTAACAACAGTAGATACTTTATATAAATCGTCAGAGTATTATTTAAACACAAATTAGCCACATAGAATAAAGAAAAATAAATGGATAGTAATTTAAATAATATGGGGGAAAACTAAATAGTCAATATTGTTTCCTAGTTTTAAAGTCAAAAAGACTCGGTGATTAGGTATAAGATAATACAAACAAAATACATTATTATTGTTAAAATAATAATGTAAAAATATATTGCCAGCTTTAAATTTTAAAAAAAATTGTATTAACTTATTTTTAATTTAGAAAAAAAAAATATTAATGACGTAAAAAAGTATATATTGAATGGTACTTGGTAACAATTAATAACAAACAATGGTAATAACAGGTAATAAGCTGTAGCGATATAACATTGGTATAAACATACATATTAAGCTAGATTGGTAACTTAAGATGAAAAACTTGACTAGTGGCCACAAAATATATCTATTCTAAAGAGGAACAACCGTTTTTGTGATATTATATGTATATAACATATAAATTATATGTGAAAAGCGACAAACATGTGTAAATTCATAGGAAGCATAATTATGACAGTTAGTAATCTAGTTAAATATGTTTATAAGGTATCTGTGTAGTGTTATCAATTCAAAACAGAAGAAACAATAATAATAATTAGCAGTGTGAAGCTGTGAAGATCTGTGTTGACCGCGACATGTTGCATTTTCAGTTAATATTTTAAGTCAGGACTCAGGACAACATATCACAGATACGATTGCATGCGCATAATCTTATTATTATTGTTAATTTTAATAAATATTAATAACTAGTGGCGGCTATCATAAAAAAATATAAGTGTTGCTCAATATATTTCCTAAAGACCCACCCATATTAATTAATGTTGTATTCATTAAATACAACATGACAATTTAAAAATTAAAAAACATTACAATCAGAATATTATGATTCAAAACAACGAGTTTATAATCGAAAAAATAAAAACGCATAATCTAAACCAGTAGGTTTTATGGTTAAAGTGTTATAATACGCGTTACCTTGATCGGCTAGATCTAAAAATTCATTCGATGTAAACAGATCGATTTCTGGAAACGTCGGTGGTATCATTGAGATCGAGGCACCGTCGACATCATTGTCCTCCGACATCATAATCATCCCGAAAGCCGTGGCTAGAATCAATTTCGGTATAAACGACATTTTTAATTTAAAATACTTCGACGAACAAAATTACAAAATATATCGCGATTAATTTTGACAAACAAAAAAAATAATAATAAAATAAAAAAAAGGCAGTTAGGCGGGTGCACACGACCGAGCGAGTAAAGCGAGAGAACGGTTACTGAGCTACGGCGATACGGCACTATATCAGATCGACTTACGGTCAGGCGGTTTGGTTAGCGGTCCACGGCGACGACCGTCTCCCAGATAGATCGCTGTTCATCGGTACAATGTAGTACGCATGCGCAACGCTGGTGTGGGCCCGCCACTGCCGCGTGCCGCCGCCGGCGATGTATAATCGCCGAGTGCATCACCGTAAATCGATAATATATTTAATATCGAAATCGTCGGAGTATTTTTTTTTTTGTTTTTTTTTTTGTGTAAATTAATTTAATCCGGCCTCGGACGCAAATCAATATAATATAAACGAAATTATAACACGGATACCTAAACTGAATTATCGAAAATACGTTGATATTATGAAAGCGAGTGATATTTTTCTTAAATTTGTAGTGAATCCAGAGGCGTGTTTAGCAATTTTTAAAGGGGAGGTTCAGATTTTTTTATAGAAGCTTTCATGAAGCTTAACCCCCCCTTCCTCAACCCCTTACCGTTTGATAATATAAAATAATTAATTGTAAAACAATGAAAACAAACACGTTCTGTTTCTATATACTTTAATATGTTCTAATGCAAAATCTAAATCAGGTGGCAAAATAATATTATTAATAGCAATTTTTTTTTTTATGGTCAGGGGGATTTTAACCCATTCAACCCCCCCACCCCCCACCATAAATACGCCTTTAAGTAAACACTCACGTTTAACCATACGTTCAGAGCTGTGTTTAAAGGGGGGGAGGGCAAAAGGGGCGATTGCGTTAACATTTTTTTTATTAAAATATCGGCGTTAAAATATTTTTCATGTCAATTAATATGTGGTGGCGGGGAGGTACAAAGTAAATATGCAGCGTTGAATTTATTTTTCCCTAAGCGTCTTAATCTGACACTGCATACGTTCTACGTGAAATTCGACGAAATCGGTTCCACTATATATTATGTAGTTCTCGAAGTCATTCTGTTGTTAGTTTTTATATTATTATAAAATAATTACACATTGGCTTTATGACGTTATTATGTTAAAATAATTAATTTATTATTGATAATCGTATAATAATATTAAAAAAATATAAAAATTGTTTTGGACCGACGGATGTAACGTCGAGACCTGATACGATATAACTAAACTTAAAAATGTAATTGTCTGAGTATTCAGATTTATGTGCTTATGCGATAAGTATAAAGAAACACGTCCTTTCGTCTCCGAAATTTAATTACATTTAAAAAATGTTTACATCGAAAATAGATTTGTACAGTAAAGCATCGAAAGCTGATATACAAATAAGGATAAAGGAGACAATATAACAAGGCGTGTACTTCTGACAGGTGGTATAATATAGGGTTTTGAAATTTTAAACATTTTAATCGAAATGTCCATAATTGATTTATAGTGTTGTTGTTGTTGTTTTCCCCAAAAACTATATTAATGTGAAAGCATTATATTTTTACGTCCTTCTATAATTGTTATAATATACTACAACAAAATAATATATGATGATATTAATATTTAATAAACCACTCGGGTTTACTACAAATTTATTACTTTATCTTTATACGATTATAATTAATAGTCGTTTCTAAACGGCTAAATGTTAAAAAAAATACGTATAAACGAAAAATCTGGTGATAGCCAATAAACCCCCTCCCCCCAACCCAATATATACGATCCTGTAACGGCAACCGTGATATTTTTTTTACGGTCGATTTACACCTTCTAGCTTTTCATTTTTCTGATACTAACACACAAATATCCAATTAAAAAAATATAAACCTAAAGTGTATTAATATATTATAATAACGATATTAACCAGCCAACAGGCAATGCAATGTGTAATTTATATATTATAATCGATAAAAAAAGGTATAATACGTAATTTCGATTTTGGAAGATTTTCTTGAAAATTTAATTCGTTATTAATATAAACACTTACCTATTAGTTATGAATTTATTATACAGTGATGTTTTGGAGGGTATACGCAGGTATACCATTCAACAATTTAATTATTTAACGTATACTCAAAAAGAAAAATACGTGAGTATATCCTTGTATTAAAAATATAATATATATACTAATAATAGGTACAATAATTATTGATTATAATACGTGGATGTCTATGCGAAAGGTTAACATTTTATAAATGCGTTAAATAATAGTGTACAAATTAAATTTGACTGACATTGTCACACTGATATTGAACCCGGATCTACAACCGCGAGAGTGTAGTGTTAATTCTATAAATACTATAGTAAAATATTATTTTAAATTTGTAATTTTCGAAGGTAATACTATAATACGGAACTATGTATTAATCTGTTTACGAAGTGGTTAAATATTTTTTTCCCACCTGTATCTTTTTTTTTATGTTACATGAGATGTTCTAAAAAAATTTATGGGCTAAGCCCTCTCTAACTATTTCGGTGAGGTTATGGATCAAAAATAACAAATTTAATTAAAACATTTCTTTAAATATTTTTTTAACACATTTCCTATTTCCAATTACCCCCACCTATATCAAATTTCTGTGAATGACAACTGTATAATGGGCAATCGTAATATGTAGGTACAAGTCACAAAACATTAGGTACAAATTACTATTAAAAAATATAAGAGTGTATTCCATGTGTAATTACAAAAAAATCTAACAAATCTATAAATATTTCTTTTCGTTATGCGATTTGCTTGAGACTTTGAGAGCATAGGGGTAGGATATGTTAACAATACTTTTTAATATATATTTTTGATTGTGGTAAATGAAATTTTTAAATTTTGGTGGTGGGTGGGTGACGGGTGTATTATTATTGACTAGCTTAAAAAAATTCTGTGGGCGCCACTGGATATACCTAATGATTGACAAATGACAATGCCATATGAATCATGACGTATGATTATTAATAGTGCTTAAAAATGCTCTAAGAATCTATAAGAAATCCTATAAAATCCTAATGTCTAATGATTAGTTAGATGTTACTTTATTACCATTCTGAATTTCTTATCGTTGAAAACGGTAATTATAATGTAGTACCTAGTATTTACATAGACATAAGATATCGATTTCGTTACACAATTTTTCTAAAAAGTACAATTTATTTAGGCATTTAATTTACCATATACCAATAATAACTTATAATTTATGTATATATAATAGATATATTATGTTATAATAATATTATAGTCTATAGTACAGTGTAGTGTTGATGTTATTATACCTATAATATGCTATAAGGCATATCGTATATATGGTAACTACCTATTATTTGGTCGGAATTAATAACCTTTAATAATGTAAAATTTAAAACTTATTTAAAATATGATTGTAGGTAATTTAAAACCATTATGAAATTACTATTAAACGTAAGTAGTTTTATAAACTGAATAATAAGAAAAAAACTGATTTATAATTCTTCAATTCTTGTTTTAGATTCTGAGCGAAGCGAATAATGTATTGGTTTTACAAAGATGTTTTTTTTTATGTATGAAGACACTTTTTCGGGTAGAAATAATGGTCCGATTACCACAAGTAGGGTTAGCTTTCGGTAGCAAATCGTGTCTATTTAGTACTTTATTTAGCTCATTTTTCCAAATTCACAAAAGTTTTTCCGTGGAGGGAGAAAAACTACCAAAAAATGGTAGAAAATCGGCAAAATTACGGTTTCAAAATCGTTAATTAAAATAGCAAAAATGAATACAATAATATTATATTATAATAACTAATAACTATTCTTAAAAACATTCTGCTTCTTGATATCGTACATTTCATATATTTCATATTGTCAGAAAAACGTTTTAAAAAATAAATAGGTATACCTAATAACTTTTTTGGAAAATTATTATTTTGCTGCGTGTTTTATAATTTGTATATAGGTACATATTATACATATGTCTTTAATTGTTCGTATAATAAACTTTGTATTTATTACCTAATTGGCTAATTTTAGTACTATCTAATAAAGATATAGTATAAGTACTATTAATATATACCTTTAATTAAGTTAAAGTATTAGATAATTATATATAAGTTATTCAGAATATATTATATTATATTATATTATTTGAGTATATTATATTACTTATATGCTGCCATATACAAATTGATTTACCAATTTATTCATAAGTATATATTAAATATTATATATTTTTCTTTCTTTATATTCACAACAATTAGTAATATCGTTATAAATAATAGTTGTATCCTAATACCAGCGTTCTCACACATAAATTTACATAAATTGAACATGTAGGTATTATATATATAATGACATTACTAGAAATAAGTAGTATAAGAAAATTAACATAAATATAAAATAGTTAATAATGTTATAAGCCGACTGCAACGTTAATCGGAACATGAATACAATTTTGTTATAGGTATTATAATAGTGCACGGCATTATGTACGTATTCCTTTAGAAAAAAAATAATTATATTAAATTCATCGGCGTGCCTGAAGTGCCCAGACTACCTGCGAGATTAGAGAGGAGATTATTATTTTTTTTTTTTTTTTTGTAATAAATAAGTATTAACATTGTTGAAACCTGTATTTTTTTATATTCTCTCGTTATATTATTATTACCTCTCCATCCAAAATCCAAATCTTATTAGGTCCTTTAAGGACCAATATGCTGCCTCTGCTACATTCTACAATTTGTCCCTATAATCGCTGTCTTCTATTCTCAATCGTGTTTGGTAAGTAAAATAAAAGGTGTACTACCTGCGAAAAATGTCTGGACACGCCCATTATTAAAAAAATCAAGATAATGCTAAAATAATTTATTACAGACATATTTGAGATAATTACGAAATTATCTCTAATACACACCGGTGAAGAGTTATGTAATTAATAATTACTACTTCGATTAAATATGTACTTACTAAGTAATGCATATTATAAACTATTATATCTAAAATATAAATATTAAATGTAACTGTCATCAGTCCACAGTAAAAATATACGTTTTGTTTATCAATCATAAACTGCTGTGTACGGGGTCCCCATATTATAATCTTTACAGAAAAGATTCTGTAGGTATATTATATGCAGAGCGTTTTTTTTAACGATTTAACCGTGAAGACCTGCATGAATACTTAATACCTACTTTATTTATGATTACGACACATTTTTTATTGAAAACAACAAAACCAGAGACGAGATTAGTGGGGGATGTCATACTCACCAATAGTTAAGTTATTTTTTAAAACTAGTCGGCATATTATACGATTCAAATTATTAAAAATCGGCGGTTTTATATTTTATTATAATAATATTATGGTAGTACAATTAAAATTTACATATATATTAAAATATTTGGTAAAACATATAGGAATAATATTACTACTTGAAAGATAACGTATATGGAATACGGATACACGTTTACTTAACGCGACAATTAACAAATTAAATATAAAGATTAAATATAATAATATATTATATAATTTCCAATATTAAACTATAAACCGTAGATCGTTTTTCTGTAAAAGTCGTCATTCTTCACACCAGTTGGGTAACGGAGTAAAAAATAGGGGGGGGGAGCAAAATAATGTACTCACTAAAATTGTAAACACGAAGGGGGTAGAGTAAAATACATTTTTCTTTTACTTTTATCTAATTTTTTGTTTTTACATTACTACGCGAGGCACAAGCCTTAAACTCATGGGAATTATTTTAATTTAATTTTAGTTAATAATAATAAGTGTTAATTATTATACTAATAAGTCCTAATACATAATGAAATAAATAATAATATCACAGAAATACTGAGTATAACAACCAGTTATAACATATTAGTTGTTTGTTATTACTAATACCTATATGTTTTGGATTCACAAACGTTGAATGTAGATAATGCGAAAAAACTCGCGAATTATCTTATTCTATATATTAACATTTTAGTAGTGTTAGTACTGTTACGTTTCAATTACTTTTTTAATATCTTAAAATTTGAACTTATCTGGGGGTGAAAAATGATACTTTTGCCCTGATAAAGTTAAGGGGGGCAAACGCTAAATGAAGTGCAATAATGAAATCAAAAATTGTACGTTATACTTTTGTCAATTTTATGAACATGTCTATTTAATTTAATATTATATGGTCAGTAACACTATTTTAAGAGTGATTATAAGACTAACGCCAATTTTATTTATTTTATTTACAATTTTGTGTATTTTAAATATTTCTAATAATAAATTTAATTTAGAATTTAATCTATAAAATAAAAGTAAGAAAATAGCTCGTTTTATGACGATTATCGTTCAAAACCCGAGGAGAATAATATAAACGAGTTAAAGTAAAGCATTTTAATGCTCCTTCAAACCCATTTGAAGCGGTTCAAGTTAATGCTCAAAATATAAAAAATTGTAAGTATTAATTAATTCGCATTAATTTTTTTTACCAAAATATATTTTATTTATATGTAATACAAACAGTGATGTATTGGAGCGTATACGGGATTATACGGCGTATACTCATAACAATATTTGTATAAAAGTGGGTATACGCAATATAAATAATAATTTTATAAGTATACGATAGATATACGGCCATACGGCAATAATATTTGATAATTTATAAATTTGTCGTACATTTAATGACAATAAATGTTCTACTTATAATTTATTTATAGTTATAATATATAATTATTAAGGATAAAAACTAATTATTTGACTAAAAATATAAAAAAAAAAAAAATTAATTTCATAATAATCATTTCAAGTAATTTTTTCTTTTTTAATGTAATTTTGAGAAAAATATGGCGTATACTCAAGACATTATTTACCAATACATCCCTGAATACAATTGAATATTTAAATATATAATAATTTAAAACATTTTCATAGGTATACCACTGTCCATTACCCAATGCTGGGCAAGAGGACACTACACCTATATATTTTGTTCTATCCAACGGAAAATATATCAAAATCACGTATTTTTAAAACGAAGGTTTCTATTTCACGAAATGGATACAAATCGTGTCCATTACATGACCATGAACCCGACTTAGGCACACGATATGATCGAAGTTCATCATTTTATGAAATGTGAACGATATCAATAAGCGGAAAGTGGATGAGACATATATGACATAAAATAGTTATTAGTTATTATAATATAATATTATTATATTCATTTTTGCTATTTTAATTAACGATTTTATCTGTATATTTTATTTGCGTTTATTTAATCAAATATGACGTATATAGTAAGTAGTGACTATATATATGTACCACGCAGTTTTTCTCATGGAATTATCTAAAATATGTAAACTTAGTTATCAACTGTTTTAGTATAATATGTACTATTATAATCTTATTGGAAGTTTTTATGTACGCGCATAATGGCGTGCACAATTATAATATAATAAAGGTTCATTTAAATTCCGATTATAAAATATTACAAAGAAACATAAGATTATACGATTATTATTTTGTTATAATTATTATTTTAATAGGTATAATACTAACCTTAGTCCTTTCATATTAAAAGTACGTAAAATTCTGTAAGAAAACGCTGATTATTATAGCATAATATACGATTATTATATTTTATAACGACGTTTTATAAAAATTTAATATATCAATTTAAAACTGTAACATAAATATTTAAATTTTTTTCTTAATTAGTAGGTTTCTATAGTACGATTCCCATGTTAATAATAGTGTATAATATTATTAATGTGAATTTTTAATGTGCATTATATAAAAAATTATAAAAGATGTTCTGTCAAAAAGTTAAATCGAATGCGAATCTATAAAAGAGCCACAAAGATTGAATGTCCAATAACATAAAATAAAACAAAAATTATTTAAGAATAAAATCGCATTAATTTTCATATTAATGTGATATTAATACACGTGCTTTAAATAAGTTTTTACATTTAACGATTGTAACGTGATGTACAATTTTCCACTTTTTTACATATATAAAGAAAGTCCGATCGACAATACGACGACATCAATATCTATCCTATATCATATTATAATTATCGATGTGCACATATAACGTGTCGTTATTATATTATTATTAAATATTAATTGTTTCTATTACCGGATATATTTTATTATTATGCCGGCCAGGTTCGCATCGTTATCGATTGTTATTAAATTATGTAAAAAATAAAGCTCTCTCGCTCTCTGACCACCGTACGAGTTTCATCCGACAACATCGGAATTTAATAAAAATAAAATAAAATAATAGGTAACCCATACTTCATATGATATCGTATTATGTCTATAATATTATTGATAACTAAAAAATAGTGATACATCATATTATATTCAATTATAATTCGGTTATCAATAGCATATAGCATAATATATAAAACATTTAATACCTAAATGTAGGTAATAATAATAATTGTTAGTTGCTAACAAATTCGTAGTATTTTTTTTTTTTTATCGAGGGACATGTATAGTTGTAGGCAGGGCCCCAACAAGGGCGTGGTGTCAGTTAGACCTATGGTCCTGGGAAAAATGTATATGGATCATTCAATTGTTCATTTCTATTAATAAAATGACATAATAATATTACTGTCATCATCTGTCGATATTTGTAAAGAGAGGCCACAAGAAAAAATGTTTGACAATTTTATAGATGAAAACGAGTTTAAAATTTTTTTTTCGATCTCGTTTTATGGTCCCGAATGAATGTTATATATTATATATAAATGTTATTAACAATAACATACGTCAACAAGTTATGAAAATAAATTCTGTATTAATAACATGTACTAATTAATATATTTTGTTTTTTAATTAAATTCATAAACAATTTTTAGATTCTGAGCGGAGCGAGGAATGTATTGTTTCTACAAAGATGTTTTTTTTAAAAAGATTTTTATTTTATATATGAACAATTTTTTCATGTAGAAATAGTTGTCCGATTACCACAAGTTGGGTATGCTATCGATGGCAAATCGTATTCTCTTGGAACTTTATAAAGCTCACTTTTCGTATTTCTTAAAAGTTTTTCTCTAGGAGAAGAAAAACTATCAAAAAATGGCGAAAAATCGGCAAATTTACGATTTCCTAATTGTTTATTTTTTATTTCGTGATAATTAATTGAGTTTTGATTAAAGGGACTTTGTGTTGTAGACTTTAAAAATAAGAAATGTTATCATGTACCAATGGAATTCATTATACCTAACGTGTAAAATAAATTGACTGTGGCGCCAAGTTAAGACGGTCGGGACAAAATAATAAAAAAAACATGACGCAGAGATGAGGGGCAGACAATAATACTTTCTTTTATTAAGCTTAATATATAAAATAACACAATCAAATTTAGTTAATGGTAATATAATGGTCTAAATATAACGACGCGTATTATGTATGAAGGTATCTACTCCTTGTCAACAAGTTAGAGCGATATTAACTAACAGGCGAAACGTTTTTTTTAAATGTTATAATTATTATAAAAAGTATAAAATATATCGATTCCAGTAACTACAACAGTTTCCCTTGATAAAAAAAAATACTACCAATTCGTTATTAACAATATTGTTATAGGTAACATACATGAATATTATGCTATTATAAAGTATAAATAGTAACTGATTATTTAATACTTAGTATACATAATAATGTTACGAGCACAATATTACATATCACCATGATGTAAATCGTGAGTCATCCATAACTAAAAATCTGTCAAACTAAAATTAAATCCGCAATTGTGTTGTAGGCTTTATATAAATAATAATGTGTCAATGGAATTTTTTATAACGTTTAAAATTAATTTCCTACTCCTCTACACTTTTACAACTTCCACCAAACGTATAGAATAACATAGTCAAAATTAGGTAATGGTATTAGGTCGAAATATAACGAAAATATTCCTGTACGAAAATAAAAAATGACACGACGAAAAAATCATTAAATAGGTCATTTAAAGGTTATTATAATACTACTGTTTGATTTATAACAGTCGTTAATCGGTTATCGGTCTGTCGATGTCGATTAGTTTATTTAAATGGATTTTTTGTGTTTAGAGAGATAATTAACGATTATAAATACCTAGTTTAAATAATCTAAAGTTTTATTGGTAATCAATTTTTCATAACTCGTTAAATTACGTTATTCTAGAATAGGTTAATTTAAATTAAATGTTAACTAAAAATTGGTATAGGTATCTACTTAATTAATGCTCATTTATATTGGAACTTATATACAAAATGACCTTTATATTATAATATATTATTTAATAATAATTATTTCAGAAATTAAATGTAATATATTACAATTTAACCTTGAATAAGTTTATACATTTTTGACTTATGACCGATAGTCGATAAACCATGGACGATTGATAAAAATTTTAAATAATAACTTTTTTTTAGTTGAAATTCGGACGTTTGATAATATCGTTCCAAATTCCAATATACGTTTGGTGTACAATCACGAAAATATAAAATAGGTAAATTGACTCAACTCGGTTCATATTATTAATAACAAATTATAATTTGTATAATTTTTTTTACAACTAGGAAAATAATTAGGTACTTATAGGTACTAGTTAATTACAGATTAATATCATTCTTTTTTAGTATGCGATTCTAAAATTTTATATGTACCTATACATATTATATATATAGATATAGTTTAGTATGTATTGTCACGTTGGTATGAAATATAATTATACATTTATATAAATTTAATTTCGTCAGCAATATTTAATAATTTTTTTTACAAAAACCTTTGAATGTAAATATTTAGTAGAAATTAAAATTATAATTTTGATAATTTTTTATTAATTACCTATAGGTATTATACATGTATTATTACATACACATTTATTTATATAATTTTAAATAAAAATATCTAACAATGATATATATAATGTCCAAGATCAATTCATGAATTGTAAATTGCAGTGTCAATCTATCAAAAATTAACAATTTTTACAGCTTATTCCAAACAAAACACAATCAAAATAAGTTAATGGTATTAGATCTAAATATATTGACAGTTTTCCATACCAAAATAAAATAAACAACGAGCCCAAATAACATAAACATATAAATTAATTCATCATATTCAATTTTTATATTAATAACTGTTTTATATTTTCATATTAAAAATGGATACGAATAAAATATAAAAATAATCAGTTTTATAGAACAGTTATTTTCACATCATGATGACAAGCTTTTTGGTACTAATCATACTTCAATGACTTGAAGGTGGTTCTTGCAGGTTACCTAACTAAATAATTCATATCAATGATTTCCTAAATTTGAATCTATAACATTTTCTGTCTGTCTATATTTTTGGTAAATAGAACATTTCGCCAAATAGCAAATAGTAAATGTTTTTAATTTATTAAAAAATCACACAATAATTTATTGTTAATTAAAAATTACTATTTAAACATACGGATATTTATTATTTAATGTTAAATTATTTAATATTGAAACAAAATACAATTAAAAAAAAAAAAAACAATAATAAATCTGAAAGGAGACCTAAAATAATGTATTCAAATAAATAGTATTAATTTGTAGTTTCTATTATACTACTTAACCTTATTCATCGAGATAGTGGAATGCCAACAGGGTGTTGCCAAACAAAAAATGAGGAAATTTGTTTATAAGAATATGAATCCGTTTTATAAATTTAAACAAAACTCTTATTTTAAGTATTAAAAAACAAGAGCAAACATCCTATATTTCTATGGTATAATAT
Source organism: Eriosoma lanigerum (assembly GCA_013282895.1). Taxonomy (NCBI): domain Eukaryota; kingdom Metazoa; phylum Arthropoda; class Insecta; order Hemiptera; family Aphididae; genus Eriosoma; species Eriosoma lanigerum. The sequence goes on along the minus strand of CM023362.1, from coordinate 21,644,392 downwards.
TTTTATCATGTCGCATTTCAAAGCTTCTTTAATACACATTTTAAACCTATCGCCAAGGTACCCGTATCTACTGGATACTGTCCAAAATTTACAGTTTCGCCCCCATTAAAGGTCACTGACCACTCTATAGTAAAAAAAAGAATGAAATGTCAAATCCTTTTTAAAAATTATTTCTTTCATTATAGTATACCGAAATGTATAATTCAACAAAATTTATTATGTTAACATATCTGATTTATAAAATAGGTATTATTGTTTACACAAATATTTATTTTAATCGTATGTGATACGTAATCAATTAATTATTGTTAGGATTTCTACAAATATCAACTATATGTTACTTATTATCTACTAATTGTGTGTTTTTCGTATTTGTAATTTTTGTTTTTATCTTTTCTAATTAATTTTATCGCTATTCGGATGCTCTATACATCGAAAAATGGACGTCGCGAGGTGCTTTGTACATCGTAATACAGTACGCCGTAGCCGTCGCACGTCCTATATAAAAAAGCCGAGATTAGCAATAACAGCATCATTCACCGTCCGACCGAACCGTAGTAAATTTATTTCTTTTATGGCGTGGCTGGGAAGGACGGCTCCCTTCGAACTCAAACAGTTGGTTTATTTGACAAGATCTATATAGTATTTTATAGATCGTGGGTATTTGATCAAATTTCAAACGTTTCTTTTCTTTTCTTGTTTACTTTTTTCTTTTCTTTGTTGTTGTTCCATTTTACCCTTTTTATTTATTTTAAATATAATTAATTATTATTATGGATTATACGAACAGCAAAAAAACTTTTGAAATAAAATATAAACATCTAACAATAGAATTTATTATAAATGTATAAATTATGAAAAAAAATTGACTACGACATCACGTTTAGACGGTCAGTCTTAGGATAAAACGAAAAAAGCAACGTGCCTCGCAGACAATATTCTCTTATCCTTATCAAGGTGGCAAGGCCCCAAACATAAAATAACACAATCAAATTATGTTAACGGTTTTATGATAGTCGATATATAACAACATTATTGTTATTATTCCTACAAAAAACAAATTATTTATTTATTATTATAATAATAATAATAAATAAAATCTATGCACCAAAAAAAACCCGCAAAATTCGGAAAAAAATTTTTTTTTTTAATTATTCGGTTAAATTATAAAGATGTATTATGTAAGAAATAATAATTACTATTAGTTGCTATAACTAAAAAAAAGTAGTTAAAGATTTTTAATTGTTTTACCTATAGGTTATATTAGTGATAAAATATGCGAAAAACTACAAATAATTGTGTTAAGTACGTTTCTAACAAATAAAATTGTTTTTTATTGCAAGTCGTAATATAAATTTCTTATAACTTTTTATGAATATAATATTATAATATTACATTAGATTTAGTATAATTATTGATAAAAGATCTAAGACAGAAAACGTTATAGATATTTAATATTATATGTATATAGTCGACTATTGATTTATAGCCCTCTACCCCACGTTGTGTATTGGTTAACCGTTCATTATCCTTTTTGTTTTATATAATACGTTTAATCTCCGATATTCTTAAGCTATATTATCGTATTTAATAATATAATGTTTATGTGTTGCATATTAATAAATTGTTTT
>CM023362.1:21585183-21632761 GCA_013282895.1 Eriosoma lanigerum | reverse complement strand
GGTGCAGAGGGGGCATTCGACCCCCTGATAAATATTTCGGGGAGCAAATTATAATTTTGCCCCTCTGAAAATTTGTCATCATAGTTATACAATTAAGACTTATTACTTAAACATTTTAAAGTTATAGTTTAGATTTAAATTACATTTTTATTATTTTTAATATTTATATAATATAATATATAATAAAATGAATTTTGAAAATTGTATAATAAATAAAATTAAGAAATATAAAACATTAAAATTGTTTTTAATTGTATATTCAAAATTAAATTAGGTATATAAGACTATTAGTTTAATCTACAAAGTAGTAGTTAAACCTATTTTACAAAAATCAATAAGTATTGGTATTTTATTTAAACATACTATATATCATGATTTTCTTTAAATTTTTGCCCCCCCCCCCCCCACAAGAAAAATAGTTCCTGCACCTCTACTCCTGTGTAACGTTAGGTTATAATAGTGTTATGAGACAACATTATAATTTTTTTCTATTTTGTCAACGTATAGTGGTAATATAATCATTTTTTTATCAGTTAAAAGTTCAATAAAATTTATTAATAACTTTTAGTTTATTAAATTAAGATTTATCAAAATTTATTATAAATGTATTTTGTTTGAAAAAAAAAATTAAAATCTAAGACATCAAGAATCAAGTAAATTTCGTATCAATTTAGTATCAAATACCTGTTTTTATTTCTAATTTAAAACACCTTATAATATTTTTTACTTAATATGTGTATTTATTAAATAAAAATGTATACCTTTAAAAATTTTGAGGAGAATCCTTATTTATTAGTTATAACAAAATTGAGTCAAGCTGTAAAAATTATTTATTTTAATTCAAAACTTGATAAATTATTATTTATGGTTATAAATTATGAACTCATGATTAAATTTAAATATTATGAAATTCTGAGTGAAATGATCAATTTTTAAGAATAGTATATGAAATGATAAATGATTAACTTATTGTTATTATTTTAAAGACTATTAACATCAAATTTTCTAGAAACAAATCAAACACACCAAAAATACTCTAGATTTGAGAATATTCTCTTAAAAGATTATTTCCGTAATTTAAAAACGCTAGGTTAAATTGAGCTTAGAAATTTAATTGAATACAACAATTTTAAGTTCGCCACAACTCGTTTAGTATTTTAAAATCGAATTTAAAATATGTTCGTAACACTAAAACATAAAGGAGTTCTTTTAGTATTATTAAGGTTATATATCGACTGAAAAATATAAAAATTATCTACCTAGATATAAATAATTTTATACCGACGATTAGAATTTAGTTGAATTAACATTTTTTCACGTTTAATTTATTTAGAAGCTGAAACTAAATATATGGTAGTGACATATGTAATTATAATTATAATTTTAAATAAATAAAGACGAATAACAATAATTATGTTATATTACAACAATTATAATACCATTGTATAAACTTAATTATGTTTTTTTATGTTTGAAATAAGACAGTATTGTTTGCGGTACGTTTTTATTCTGTTTGTTCTTGAGTCTAACAGTTTTAACTTAACGTCGTATTTTATAATATTATAATATGTACTTGTCTCAAAAATGAAAACCCAAAGAACTCAATTGATCATATTTTTTATTATATTTTAATATTATTATTTTTAAATATATTACAGAGTAGTAGAGTACCTATAGAAATCGTATGATCTATAATTATTTCGTTTTATTACTTTATTAGACATAAATATGCGAAACAGAGAAAAATATAATACACTAATACAGACATATAGTAATACCTATTTAGGTATTTAGGTACTTATTTGAAAAAAATTTTTTATATAATAATATATAAAACGATATGGATGACCAAAGGTCGACAAGCCATGGACTCTAAGCGGTTGATATAATAATAATGATTACACATTTGACGCAAAATATTCGAATAGTAATATTGCAACTAAGAAAACTAATCGATATCTGTAATGATTTCGTTAAATATATTAAAATTGTATTTTTTACATCATTAAAATGATAACAATGTATGAAAATAAAATTATTAATTTATTTGTAAGTAACAACATATTACAATGGATCACGGATGTGTTAGATAATTAATGCATAGAAACCATAATTTTTTTAATTACATAATATTATACTACCTTTATTAAGCAAATGGATAATTGTTAATTGTTATTGATAATTATCACAAGTTAACTCAAACCTTAACTAAGTAGACATTTAGGTACCTAATAACCAGAAGAAGGTTATTACACCTATTTATCGATTTATTACATATAAAAATTATCAATCGCGTACCAGTCTGTCGATGTCGGTTAGTTTATTTAATTGGAATTTTAGTTTTTGTAGAAAAAATTAATAACCAAAAATACCTAAAATTCCATTTATTTTGTATTTTTAAAACTATTACAAACAGCTGCAAAAAATACTTAAGAAAATATATATTATTTGGATTAACCTAAGTGAAATGATAATTTATATTTATAAACTATAATTTTCGAAATTGCCAAAAAATTAATTCTAAACGCAAATAAAGTGAAGTATACATTTTAAAAACAATTTTTTATTTGTTTACTTTTTTCACGGTTGGGAAAGTTATAATTAAATTTTTTAACTCATTGAATCGAGTTATTTAAGAAGTATTAAGTGTAATTTAAAAGTTAAATAAATAAATAGTTTCTTAACTCAATAGTCATTTATGCTTATATACAGAAATGCCATTAAATTACCTATATATTTGTGTAGTTGCTATTTTTTCTGAGAATGTAAAATAATCGAATGGATTTTTAACCTTTAAACAGACTATGGACAACTATGGAAACTACGCAATACTAGGTCGTTATAATAATACTTTTTTTTCTTCGTATGAAATTCGAAACTTTATCGAATATCGTTCCAATGTGCGTACATCGAATAATACTTATTAATATTTATAAAGAATGCCAACGTTTCTGAAATTCTAAAAAAATATTCAGAAAATTTAAAAAAAATATGCTAGATAGTGCTACATTTTTTTTAAAGATATACGCTTTAACCTTGTTGTCTTCAAATTTAATATATTGAATTTTATAGTAAATATATTAATAGATCTGAGACACCCTGTACGTATGTTCGATCGAATATGATTGTAGGTTAAGAAATGTTGAATATTTGTTTTTAAGAGGAAATTAATGTTTATAAATACCTTAAATTTCATTGAAATTATATTATAAAAGCAATTACAAACTCAATTATTTATCACAAATATAAAGCTATAAAAATGTAGTTAAGATTAATTAAATATTTCCTAAAAATGTTTACTTTTAATAAAAAAAAATCAAATCAAATACGTTATTACAGGCAAAGTTGGGCAAAAACAAATCAAAATAATGAATAAAAAATAAAAGCATGAATAACTAATTAATTTATGAATAAAAAATAATATTTTATTTTAAATAGTTTTAGTTGTGAATAAAAAATTAGAATTATTCTAAATAATTTAACTTATGAATAAATAAGATAAATAAATTGTAAATAATATCTAACTTTCGTGTAACAAAATTTTGATAAATATATAATATACATACCAAAGCAAATAATTATAACAACAATAAAAATAATATTTTCACAGTAGGATATGAGATATTAATTGTCGATACTAAACTAAATTAAATATCAATATACCTTCAGCTACATCAAGTTATGTCAAACTTTGTTTTTAATTAATAAAAAAATATTACTAAATCAGTAAAACGCGAGTAAATAATATGTCAATATCGAGTGTTAAACTATTTAGATTAGCCTCATAGATTATTATATACTATAAAATATTATTTATGATTTTTAGTTTTGACATTTTTGATAGCAAATAATATAACAATAAGAAAGAAATACCGGTTTCAATTTTCAATTAAGTTGTTATTTTAAATTATCTACGAATCATTTAAGATAAACACAACTATGAAGGATAATGAATAACGAATAATTAAATAATGAATAATAAATGTAGAATAACTCGTCGAATAATGAATAACGAATAATTGTAAAAATTAAAATGATGAATAAAAATAATCTAGAATAATCAAATGAAAAATAAACGAATAAAGAATAATTTTTTATTCAAATAATGCCCAACTCTGATTACAGGCACGTATCTAGAGATTTAAACTATTATGTTGGGGGGGGGGGGTTGATTTTTTTTTATATACATATATTTATATATTAGATTTTGAGCGAAGCTAAGAATGTATTGGTTTTACAATGACTTTTTTTATGTCTGAAAGCACGATTTTGGGTCCGATTACTACAAAAAGTATACCAAATTGCATCTAGTTGGTACTTTATTTAGCTATTTACAAGGGTCTCCGTTAATTTAAATTTTATAAAAAGAATTTGTTGATATTTGTTTACTTTTTTCAAGGTTGGAACAGATTTAATTAAAACTTTTCAAATTAAGTTATTCCTGAAATGTTTACCTACAGGTTAAATACAGAAGTTAATGAAAATATAGTTATTTTATTTAATGGTTATATACTAAAACATAAAGATTATATATAATTTTATAATATAACTATTATTCGTAAATGTAATATAATATAATATTGAAATCTCGCTTTTATCTTTGTAGAAGTTATTACATTTGACTTTTGACCGTTTATCAATAAACCATAGACGCAATACGCAACTACGTAAATGCAATATTCAATATTTTTTTTTTTTAATGCAATTTGAAACTATTATTAAAATCTATCTTATAATCTACGTTTGATAAATTGTTCCAATGTACGTATATATGACCATGACTCTGTGACGTAAACCAAATACGAAAATAATTTTCTATCTCTAATTACTTTCCGCATATTTTTATTTAAATATTTATAGAAATGTAAAAGATGTATGAAAAAATTATGATACAATATTATAGTCTAAAACGATTAGGAATTGACATTTTTATACAAATTGGGATCCTCTAATTTTTTATGTAAGTATATGTACAATTAAAATAAAATAAAATTCTGTTTAACATAATTATTATAATTTATATTGCAATGTATTTTGTTTGTACCTAAAAAACAGAATATATTCTAGGAAGCAACTTTGATCGATAGTCGATAAACCATTGACCCAACACGGTTCATATTATTAATAATTAATAATAATTTGTTTTATTTTTTTATATAACTACCTACTATTAGCAGTTAGTTACAGGTTGATACAATTTTTTTTCCATATTAAAAAAACGTATAATATTTTTTACACTCTTTTGCTACAAAAATATAGACACACGATCGAATAAATTGTTATTAAAAAAAATAAAAACCCATCCTATGTATATACTATATGTAATTACCTATATCATGTTAATAAATAATGGGTACAGAAATTAGCTATATATTATTCAACAGGTAAAGCGTTTTTTAAATGTTATACATTTATAATTATTAAGTATAAAATATATAAATTACAATACCTACAACTACGTTTCCTTCGATAAAAATATATAATATATAATTTAATTATTAGTCGAATTTTAAGTCCTATTATTTAGGTCTTATTATCCATTTAAAATAATGTGTTTTAAAGTTGAACTATGAGAACTGCTCGACGCAATAAATAAATAAGGAATAGAAGGATTAATCGGTATTGATTCACACAAGTTAATAACGCATTTCGAATTTACGATAAAATGATATCATTAATATTTTTTTATTTATATTGTGTTTAGATATGTTTAGGTTGGACATTTAACATTGGCATTCTCTATAAATATGTATAGGTAATATTTATTTCTATGTAAATCAAAATGTCAAGTAATTTATTATTAAAAATATTATTATATTTATGCACAAGTAAAAAATTAACGAATTAACAAGTGTGATTGTTGCGTTACCTACTAAACTAAATATGTGTAACTTGTAAATTGTAATAGATGTTTATATTAATTGTATTCCAATTTCAATACAAAATAATAATATTTTATTATATATAGGTAATTATAACTTTGTGTTACTTTATTAAAATACAACAAGTTTATAAATATATCAGCCTACACATTATTATAGTAAAAAACTTAGAAATAAAAACGAGTGTGAACTAAATAAAATGTTATAATATGTAGATAATGAACAACACTGAATATATTTGCTCATTTTGAACATGATAAATTAAAAAAAAACTAATAGAATATAAATCATACCTCCAGGGCTCCAGACTAACACATCTACTTTATTATTAGGGCACAAATATTGTTGAAGTAAAAAATACATACAATTTATAGGTTTAATTCAATAAAAAAAAAAACCGAAAATTGTACTAAAAAATTAACAAAATATCCTTATAGATGTTAATATGTTACTGTGTGTTTTATAATTTTTAAATCATTCATTGTACTGTATTATTAATGCTTTCTTTATATTTTCAAATTCAAAAGATCGTCAAGTAACAGAGATAATAGATTTTTGTACTTGAAACAATTTCGGTTCAATGATATCGGATCGTATTTAAAATAAATTTAATCGCTCTCTACCAAGTTGTCAGATAAACCAGTCAGTATAATATATAATTTATTTTGCTTAAACGTATTATAATCCAGAATTATTTATTTTTATAAAAGCATTTTAGTAATATCAAAATATCTGTTGGTAAACATTTACATATTTGGGATGGCTGCATCCGAATTACATCCGAAAATTGATTTTTGTTCGAGTTTCATCCGCGTATTCACAATGACGGGTTCAAGTTTCGTGTGTAATTTTCTCGCGACGTGTCCATTTTGCGTTTCCAATAATGATTGAAGAACTGTCATTTATGTTATTGAATTATATTAAATATTAAATGTTGGGTACATTTTTGTTCGCCAATTTTAGATTCTTAACGAAGCAAAGAATGTATTACAATGATGTTTTTTATTTGTCTGAAATACTTTTTCGGGCTGAAATACTGGTCCGATTACCATGAGTGGGGTATGCATTCAGTTGAATATTCTAATTACTTGGTACTAATTTTTCAAATTTTTCACAAATTTTTCCTTAGAAGAAGAAAAATTACTAAATAATGACGGAAAATCGAAAAAATTACAGTTTCCGTTAAATTTTTTGTAACAACTAATTCAATTTTATACGTAGGGACTTGAAATTTTTTTTCAGTATTCACGTAGGTAGTTTTAACACGTTGTAAAATGTCGAAACGGATTATCTATATAACATATTGTATTATATTGAGTTTCAGAATCGTATTTTTAAATGCAATAACATTTCATTCTATTTAATAACATTAAACTAATTTCTCACTAATTTCTCCGAGTACCAAAGGGACAATGAAGGAACGTCCAAAATCGACCTTCCCACTTTTTTGACATTATTGTTTAAACAATTTCGAAAAGAAAATTTATAATTATTAATAATATATAATTGTTGATTTTTTTCACTAACCATTTGGCTCAATTAATTTCCTTTGTTACATTCCTATAGTGTCACAGTGACTTATAAAGTAATAACTCGCGTAAAAAATTAGTCTCTAACAATTTCGGTTAATAGCTGACGACCCGACGGCTATATTGTTAATTGGATAATATTTGAGTGGCATATTTAGAGATTTATTTTGGGGAGTGTCCAGATAATATTTTTTCCCCTTAAAATATTATTAAAGTTTGTTCGTAGAACCGTTTTTTAAGTTCACCTCTTCACATTAATATTATTATTATTATTTTATTATTGTCAATAATTTATCACGTTCTACACTTTTATGATTTGAGATTAGCCACATATTTCATAAAAAACAAAATTGGGGGGGTTGTTTTAACTCCCAAGATATCCCCCTAAAATGCCACTGTAATATTTAATTACCTTATCTGGCCAAGGACAAGGCTGGGTTATTATATTCTGGGTTATTATGGCGGATTTATTATGTTCTTAATATAATAAATATAAATGATTTCCAATAAATAATAAACCGAATAGTAATAGAATTTACGTACGTCACTAGAACTCGTTATGAAAAAAGAGCGGACGCGATTGAGATGAGAGGCAGTGGCGGAACTAGGGGTGGGAAGATGGGGATTTATCCCCGGGCGTAAAATTTTTGGGGGCGTAATTTTTCTGGTTACACTTTTTAGGAGATACTTATCATTTATCCAACGATTGTACTAATATTATAAATTTAAAACTTGCTAATAAAACGTGTAACTAATTTTATTAAGTACAGTTTTAAAATTCGTATTGTACATATTACATTATTATCGTAATAGGCCAATATATGAGTAATAATAAAACTATTATTACTGATTTATATATCGGTATTATATATATATATATAATACGAGGCGTGTCCAGAAAGCAAGTGTACTGAGGCTCTCACGGCCATAGGAAATATTTTTTTACTATGTTCGCTACACTGACATATAGCTTTACTCAGGGCTTAAAGTGGGAAAAAATTCCAGGAGGGACTAATGTTTCCATATAGTTTTAAGCGTTCCATAATCATTTTATGTCCCCAGAGTATTTTGTAATGTGTAATTTGTTAAAGGGGACGCTTTTTAACCACCATTAGAGGTAGGGGGACTGAGTCCCCTTACGTCCCCCCCACTTTAACCCCTGGCTTTACTCCTAACTTTTAAAACAAGACCAGAACGAGTTCAGTATGTTGAAATCTGCTGTCGCACGAATTTTTCTTGTTAACTATGTTGATTGAGTCTGCCGCCGAGTGCGAGATCCGCGCCATTATCCGTTACCTTGTTGCGAAGGAAAAATCTCCACATGAAATTTTTAATGAGGTACGAACCGTTTATGGTGAAGGCCTTATGAATCGTACCAGTGTATACAAGTGGTGTAGGGAGTTTAAAAATTAATCTGCCGTCTCACAACCTGCATAATTTATTTTTTGGCAATTTTGAAAAAACCCTATAGTTTATAAATATAAATTATCATTTCACTTATGTTAATCAAAACAATTTATAATATGATCAAAATGAATACAGAAAACCTAGAAGAACACGTAAACGTTTTTGAAAAACATTGTTTTTTTTAAAATTAATTTATCATCTTTTCCTACGTATTTTTTATAATTGCATATTTGTAATTATCAAAATATATTTGTAATAGTTTTTAAAATATAAATTCAATGGCATTATAGACATTTTTGATTATTAATCAGACACAAAAATTTTAATTAGACAAACTAACCGACATCGACAGATTGGTAGGTATGCAATTGATAATTTTCTATATAATAAAACGAAAAATAATTGTTTTAATATTCTTCGGTGATTATTTGAACCTCCAACATGCACCCCAATAGTCAATACAAACAATTTGCATACAATTCACTGCTCGAAAATAATTAGGTATAATATGTTATTGTTACTTACAGATAAATAAATAATTTTATTAATTTTATTTTTATATATTGTCGTCATTTTAATGATGTAATAAAAATAAAATTTTCATATAATAACGAAATTATTACATACAGCTATTTATTTTAGTTTCCATAGTTCTATCAAAATATTACTAATTGTATCCAAATATTTTGCGTCTAATGCGTACTCATTATTATTATATCGACTGATTACAATCTGTTGCTTGTTGACTCTTGGTCATCTTATATCGTTTTATATATTATTAATTTATTATATATTAGATTAAAGGTTTTTTTTTCAAATATGTAGCTACTAGGCTAATATACGTATTACTGTATGTTTGTATTAGGGTATTCTCTGTTTCGCCTACTTATGTCTAATAAAGTAATAATATAGATATTAATAGTAAATATTAATAATAAATATAGATAAATATATATATAAATAAATATAATCAATTGAGTTCTTTGAGTTTTCATTTTTGAGATAAGTACCGCAGACAATACTGAATTACTCCAAACATAAAAAAACACAATCAAATTAAAATAATAGTATTTTAATGGTCGTAAATCGTAATGTAACATACATTTTGTTATTAGTCCTTATTTATTTCAACTTTAAATAATAGTTACACATGTCACAACCGTATATTAAGTTTCAGCTTCCAAATAAATTAAACGTAAAAAAATGTTAATTCAGCTAAATTTTATTTTGTTAGTACAAAATTATTTATATCTATGTATATTTTTTAGTTCATATATAACCTTAATGATGCTATAATAACTTTTTTCAGTTTTAGTTTTATAAACATATTTTAAATTTGATTTTTAAATATTAAAAATAATTTACGAGATGTGGCGAACTTCATCTAAGATTGTCGAGATTAAATTTTATTTATGAGCTCTATCTAACGTTACGTAACCCAGAGGGGACTGATTTGCCAATGACTCATTGTGCAAAATTAGTAGCAGTCCAATATTGACACAATTAAAAAAATAATTATTTTTTACTAATGACACCAGCCCACAATTTCAGTATAGAAATCAGGCCACTAAGAATTTGCCACCGGTTCACCATAGCCCAGATCGCTATTAACGTAAACGAACCTCGTCGAGAATGACTTATTGCGATTAAGTAAACATATAGTACTTTTTGAACGTATGAACGTATAGCGTGTTAACAAAATAATTTAACACATTTTGTATCACGGGATGAAAAATATCCAAATTCGAAAATTAGTTTCTCGTGATAGGGTAAGGCCATATTAAAAAATTAAAAGATAATTTTAAATTCGAGTAAAAAATGAAACGCTAATGAATATGTGACACTATAATCTACTAAAAACTACTATAATATGTTTAGTTTATTAATTTTATCTCGCTACTATTTTACTGTAAATCGTTATACGTATAATTTGCTGATAATTGTGTTTAAACTATAAAAAATTAACTATAATATCATGTTAGATTTAGTACCTGTGAATAAAAAAAAGTTTTTTCTTATGAATTTATGAGCACGATAGTAGGTAAGACGTACATTGTACATACAAAAAAAAACTTGGGTGATTATTGATTTATGTTCCGCGTTCATTATTATCGCTAGATACTATTTATTTAATATACCTATTTATCTAATATGTTTAATCACCGATTCTCATTTCTCACACTATATTATCATATTTATTTACACTCATAGGATATATTTTTTTCGTTTATACATTATTATAGCACTTTCTGTTTAGACTGTTGCTTTACTTACTAGTAATTTAAATAATTATTATTAATTATCAAGTTATAAAAATAATATATAATATACATTAATATAATATAATAATATGCTGTTGCGTGCCAACCCTGATCAAGTTGATTCGTATTAGAATGAATAATTTTAACTCAACGATTTAAACAATATACTAATTTATTTAATTTTAATTAACTCGAAAAAACAAAGTTTATAATAAATACAAATATATGACGTATTACGACTCGTTTCTTATGTAGTCATCTGAGGTGGCGTTCAGTACGTCGTTTCCAGTCGTCTGTCTTGTCCTGATTTCGTACTTGCTTATGTATGACTTTGGGTTTCCTGTTGACCCCTTTTGGTTGTGCCTATTTGTTGATGGTTATTATTTCTTCATCTTATTGTTATAATTATAAATCCAAACAAATATGATGCCATATGTATTTGCAATTAAGCATTATATCTGTGTTAATAGTTTATAAAAGTTACAATAGTAATTTCAATTGCCTATTGTGATATTCTTATAGATATTTGATGTTTTTAAATAAACATCATACGACGGATGTTTCGTAAGAAAGTTAATAAACAATTTAGTATATACAATATAACATAATATAATGTAAGTATGGTGGTTAGGTATAGGATCTGGGTTCGTAACAATACTATAAATAGTACCTGACTTACGGTTATGGAATTTATTATATTTTATGCGCTTAATATCATTGTGTATCGAACTAGCGAGTCCAAAATCAACAATTGAATTCCACAATTGTGTTGTATAAACCATAAAAATAATATATCATCTTGACACGATGGAATTTCTATTATACCTAATGTGTACAATACATTGACTACGCGACAATACGACGCCAAGCTATGACGGTCAGAACAAAGTATACATTAACAATGAGACGTTGCTGAAGCGAAGGTCAGACAATAATCTACTCTCTTACGCTAAGTATAAAATAACACAATTATACTAAATCGAAAAAAAAAAGTAGGCATTATAATATTTGAAACATAATCATGTTGATATTACTTTAAGCCAGAAAGGAATAAAAAGCGACGCGACAATAAAACTGAAACATATAAATCAATTCTTAACACTAAAATCTTGATAAATATATTTATTACATTAATAATTCCCCCAAATAGTTTTACTACAGACACGATAGATTAAATAGGTACCTAAATATTAAAAAAACAAATGACATTCTTTTGTATGCACTATTTTACGAGTATTATTGTTTCGTGTGACGGAAATCCTTGATATCCTATAATTTAAAAAATCATCCGATAAAATTGAATAATTCGAATTAATTAAGACCCTCAATTGGCTAGTTGAAAAGTGCAAAAAATTAATTGTTGATATTTTTGTTTAAATAGCCTCACAAACAAATTTGCATTATAATTTTAAAAAATACAAAAAGTCATATTACAAATTTTGAGATTTAAACTGATATTTTTAACGATTTTAAAATTTACTTGACATTAAATTCTAAACGTAAAAAAAAATTACAAACGCAAATACGCAATCCGTGCCTTATTTATTTTACCTGCTTGTTGTAGCAGTATGAATGGTATAGTGTTTTTAATAAAATGTTAACATTTTCAATCATTAAATGTAACCATTGTCAGAATTATTTATCGTCTTCCTATTGAATATCTAAATATAAATATCACCTGCCGACGTTTTATATATTTTTACCGTATCTATGTATCTTATAATATTATATTATATAATATAATATCCAAAACTATTTTATTTGAAATCTTTTATAAAAAATACTTATTAAATTTATGTATGTAGTATGTATCTAAAGATTTAGTCTACATTTATAAAAAAAAAAAAAACACATTTATAATCAATTTAACATTTTTTATTAATACAGTGTAATTACTTGATTATTTTCAGTATAATGTAAATATATATAAATAAACATAAATCATAATAAATTACATATTATACAACAATACAACATATTATATATAAATTTTATAAAATGAAATATTTTAAATGTGTTTGTTAAAAAGTAGGAACTAAACGCTTAGACAATGCACAAATAGCAAATCACTAAATCGTTTAATCTATAATAATTAATCAAAATGTAATAAATGATAAATTAGAATAAAAAAATAATAATTTATTCATATTTCAAAACATGAAAAATGTCATCACTTATCGATTATCATATTTTAAACACTAAATATAAAATATTTATTTACCATATAGTTGACGATAGCAATCAATTACAAACTATTATTATTTAATACTTAGATAAATAATGATTTTTTTTTTTATATAAAAAAAAACTACTTTTAAAAACATTTATTAAAATAAACCCTACAGTCTTGGGTAGCAAATTTTGAAGGACAACAAAAAAAGACAGTGTTATATATACTATTAAATTCGAGAAAAATTATTACTTTCGAAATGAAAATAAATTGTAGACGCTTATCTTTCGTCTGAAAGATTAATTGTTATTATAAATAAAAATGTATCAAAAATTAAATGTATATTATTTTAAATTTATAAAGTATGTACGTAATGTTGTTTAAGAATAGTAATGGAAGTAAGAATTTCAATGTATTGCAATTTAAATATGTTTTAATATAAACGGCATAATTATCAAAGACTATGAGTGGTAAAAACCTTTATCCGGTTACAATAATAAAAATCAAAATGCATATAATTTCATTATATTATTATTAACTATCATAAATTAAGGAATTGTAATCACCCAAACAATTGGAGAAATATCATAATATGAAATATAATTTATAACAATAATGTAAACTTTATCATAAAGTTAACAATTTTACACATAAATAAAGATACTTTGAGATTTTATATATTTAACAGTAGTATATATTTAATAGTCAAAAAAACAAATGACGATCACTAACAATTGTATCAGTATCATAACGGACCTTAGAAAATGGTGAATTTCCACGAGCAGTAACACACTCTTTTCAAAATTCAATTTAAATATACGTATAATATTACTATTACAAAATAATTTTTAATTTAATAATTCAAATTTCATACTTTTTCGTATAAAAAGTTATAATTAAATTATATTTTACAAATATACTGTTACACATTATATTATCATATCATGTTAATTGACTCATAAATCGTAATAAAAGTGTACGTTATTTCATTATACATTTCCAATTTATTAAATAATAATAAAATATAAAATTAATAATAATAAAAAATAAATAGATAATATTAATATAAAATAATAAACTTCTAAAGGTTTGAAGAAACCACACCAGGTCATAAAAAGAGTTTTTGGGATTTAAATATTTTTTTTTTTAAATAATTAATTAACATTGAGACTTTTTTTTTAAATTTTAAGCTAATTCTGAAGTACAATTTAAAAACAAAATTATCTCAAATAATTCAGTAAACGTTCAAATTACTAGGTACTACTATTTGTATTCCACATTCATTACACGCGTGATTAAAGATAATAAACTATTGTGAATAAAATTTATAAATTACAATTTTTAATCTTCCTACCCTTGTTAACAGGTATGATTTTAGTTGAAAAAGCAATTTAATGTTTGAATAAAAAATCAAATAATGAAAAAAATTGTTATATTAAAATTAAATTTACTCTTTATGTGCAACTTAACTTAAAAATAAAAATTATAAAATTATATACCATATGCTTATGAAAACATTATTTAAAATTTCTAATTACACGTTTTCTATTTTCGTTTATTTGTTATTTGGCATTAGTAAAATTCACATTTTACAGTATACGTTATGTATATAAGCGTATTACTACCATTGATAATTTTCCCTTTTTTATTATTGTTTTTAAACGATAACTATAAATAGGTAATTAAAATATAATAATAACAATTTTAGTTATTTATTTTTTATAATGGTGTTGATTATGAAAATTGATTTATTTTTAAACATTTATCTATATTACGTAATATATACCTAAATTATAATAATGCATTGAAATAATCTTAATATTTAAAATTTTTTTTTAGTAGAATATTCTCCTTTTCTGTTCGTCGTGTTGAATACTTTATTATCAATTGATCTAAATGATAAAATTATTATTTATTAATTTGTTATTTATATGTTATATGCCCCTTAATATAGTCTGATTACGTGACATATTTTACATAAATCATAGTTGGTTTATGCCAATATCTTATCAATGGTAAGGAGCCTTCACACTTAAAAACTTGAAACATTTCAATCTACTAATTTGTTTGTAAAAAAACTAGATACCAGGTTGCCAAGTTAAAAAAATATAAACTTTTACTCAATAACAACAAGAATATTATTCATGATTTTTTAATTTTATTTCCACTTATAATAATTGATATGTTTCTATGCAAAGCGCGTGATTGCCGAAAACCAATTTTTCGAGAAATGTCATTTTTTTATTACGGTGATTGGTGGATAAAAAATAATAAGAGTTAATATTATGTCATATTCTAAAAATTAATAATAATTAAATTAAATAGTTTTCATATACAAAATTAATAAAAACATTATTTATTATTTTAAAACATTTTAAAGTTATTTAAGTTTTCATTTGCTGCAAAACGTATTCATTCCGGAAATAGTTCGTTTGGTTAAAAATTAAACGATATTATTCAATAATGTATATATTCCACAAAATTATATTAAACTATTTAATTAAATCTAAATCATTTATTGTAGTTTTAATTTAATGCTGGATATAAGACAGTATATTCAAAGGCACAACTAGTGTGGTTGGAGGGGCATAGCCTTCCCAAAAAATTACTCACATTCCCCTCAAATAACAAGACAATTCTTAACGTTTTCTTTAAAGATATTTTAATTTAAGGCTATAGCCTATCTTAAATTTTAGCACTAGTTGCACCACTGAGTATATTACTAGTTCCAACTAGTCTGGGCAATAGACAAGTATAAACTAGATACACACTATAATATATCGTATAAACCAGAGGCTGACCATCTTCATTAGAATTAAAAATACAAAAACAAAGACCACAATCTCATAGACTAAGTAAAAATATAAGGTTGGATAGAATAAATCATTGGCTAGTATATAAAGAAAAAAAGAAGTGTAAATGTAAAAAACAAAATTGCTCAGTATATACATCTATAAATATTGTATAAAGTTTGATATTTATTTATATCATTAACCAAATAGTATTTTTTTGGTAGTTTTTCTTCAGACAAAGTAAAACTTTTGAAAAATTCGAAAAATGAGCAAAATATAGTACCAACTAGATACAATTTACAACTGAACGCGTAGGTATCCTATTTGTGGTAATCGGATCATTATTTCTAACCGAAAAAGTGTCGTACTATTAAAATCTGAAAAGTAACAAAATGTTATTTATCATACTACATAAACTATATGACTGTAGACGTAACTAGGATTTTTTAGTAAGAAGGGCTTAAGCTTAATAAACATATAATTTATAACCACACATATTATAAAAACTAAAAATATTTTAGGGAGGATAAGAACAGTTTAGACTGGGCTAAGCCCTCCCCTAGTTACGACCAATATGCATATACCATATGTTTATATTTTAGGATGCCAACCTTACAATAACGTGTTGTTGGTACGTAATTACAAAAATTAGTGTCAAAGATTTCAATATATATTTAATGGATATAATAAAATATTGTTATTAAGCGCTCCAAATCTCATAAGAGATTACTTTTAAGTGAAATAGTTGGAAACATATTTTGAATTAATATTACTAATTATTTTATAATTAAAAACTATTAAATTTTAAAAATATATTTCATAGTTGTGATAGATAATATAACTAAATTGTTTATGAGAGGATCTAACCTCTTAAGTTTATTTTTATTTGTTAATTTATAAAGAAAAGTGATATTCCTATACCAAATTTAGTTATTAATTATGTTACTTTAATTTTTCTTAAAGCCGTTAAAATGTTATAATTATAATATGTTGTAATATATTTATGTTAAAAAAATTAATACCTCAATAATTAATCAAACTTTTTTATTATTTGTAACTATTTGTAATTTTTTTTTTAATTTTTAGATTCTGAGCGAAGCAAAGAATGTATTGGTTTTACAATGATGTTTTTTGTATATGAAGACACTAATTCGAATATAAATAATGATCCGATTACCACAAGTAGGGTATGATTTCGGTATCAAAATGCACCTTATTGGTACTTTATTTAGCTCATTTTTTTGAATTTCTCAAAAGTTTAAAATTTTATACACGGGGAATAATTTCTAATATTCAAAACTATAAGACAAGACTGTGTATTATTTTAAATTATTTAATAAATATAAGGAACTATATATGTTTAATGTTGGAAATACAAACAATTTGGTGCAAAGTATTCTCATATTCTCGGTATCCGTTTAAATATTGCATTGTTCTAATAAATATATAATTGAAATTTGTGTTTTTTAAAATAAATAACAGTAATTTTTCTCGACGATTAACTTAATTTGTTGTACCTAATTTACAATTTTCTAATTAACATAAAAAGATAAGGGTAAAACAATAGTTTTAATAGTATAATATTTGAAAATTCTAACAATTGTTCAAAAAGTACATGAATAGTGTTTATTTTATTATTATTATATATTATATTCTATTTGTTGTTGTCATATAATATTTTGTTATTGAAGTATGATATTTTTAGTTTTATATATACATTTTACAATGTTTTGTAGAATATCGCTTGGGAATTGATGTCAATACAGATATCGTTATATGGAATTGGAAAGTAAACTAATTTTATTTATTATAATTATTCTAGTAAATTAATAATTCTGTTGTATATTATTTAGTTTTTATTTTCATTCTAATACAATTATATTACCCAAAGACATAAAACATTCAGAATTATAACATAACAGTTTACATTTAATGCTACATTTACTAAACTAGTTAATTTATTATACTCAGTGATGTATTGGAAAGTATACGGGAGTATACGGCGCATACTCATAACAATATTTGAATAAAAGTGCGTATACGTAATATAAATAATAATTTTATTATTAAGTGTATTTTATTAATGAAAATAAATGTATAAGGTATTATGTTTCTATTAGTTAATTCGTGTATATAGTATATTATATTCCTCTACGACATAAAATTAAAGATTTAAAATTAAAACAAAATATATTCTCATTTAATAAAGTGTAGAGTTCTAGTTATAATTTATTTATAGTTATTATCAAGCCTACAGACTTTTAGCACTAAAAAACCATGAAATATGCGCTATAATATGCCTTAAAATATGGTTAAACATGCACTATAATATGCTCAATAAAAAAATTAAATATACTCTTAAAAAATTTATTTTGATTAATTTCATAATTCTGTAAACAAATTGGTAAAATTGGTAAAATTAAATAAATTTGTAAGTAAGTAAATATTATAATTTATAATTTATATACTAAAAATTATAAATTTTAAATAAACAAACATTAAAAAAAAAAAAATTTAATTTTAAAAATTGTAATACTCTTATAAAAAAATAAAAATAAAATAATTTAAAGTATAATATGTATTATACATCTAACATTGAAAATTACACTGTATTATTATGTGTTTATAAACATTTTCAAATTCGAACGATCTCCTGTTATTGGTCAGAAATGTTTTGTATGTTGAGAATGAACGTTGTATATCGACCGATGTGATAGTAGCGAACATAAAGTATGGAAAATCATCTCAGAAAATCAGAAATATTACATGAAAAATCATCAAATTTTTCGTTGTCTCCTATACCCAATAAAATGTAAGACATTTTTTTCAAAAGTGACCAGTATTTTTTTCTAAAACTTATTTTAATTTTAACTGTATTTTCAATCCAATTGGACTCTGTAGAGTTTCAAATCGTTTTTCTATATCATTAATAATTTCAATATAATCAGACAATAACAACTCCTGTGTTTGTATTTTTTTTTAGGAGGTAATAAGGACAATTTTATTTAATGAAAATAAGATCTACGTCTATTACGTTTTTATTGAGATATTTGTAATAGTTTTTAGACACTAAACAGTTTTATTTTAAACGTGGCTTTATACGTTTTTACATTTTACTTTTATTAAATAGGAATTTTAAGCAACACTTTTCGCTCAAACCACAAAACTACTTATTTTTTTCAGATTCACTAAATCTATGCAAAAAATAGCAGAAAAAATGCAAAAACCCTAATAAATGTAAAAATATGCACTAAAAACTTTTAAAGCTGTACTCATTTTAATATGAAACGAATTTGTAGCTTAATCTGCTATTATTTAACATGCTATAAATGAATATGCAAATGCTAGAGGTCTCGAACCCTGGTTATTATATATAATTATTAAGGATAAAAATTAATTATTTAACTAAAAATATAAAAAAAATTAATGTCATAATAATAATTTCAAATAATTTTTTTTTTTTAATATAATTTTGAGAAAATTGTGGCGTATACTCAAGACATTATTTACCAATACATCCCTGATTATACTTACCATAATGATTATTATATACAACTAAAATAAATTAACTTTATAATAAAATTATGAGCTGTTTAATTTCCTTTGTGTTAATTGATCATTATTTTACAGTTAATTTGCATAATTATTAAGTATGTGTTATTATAAAAATGTATTAGCTATTTATTAGGTATATATAGGTACATGACGGTAGTTTTAAAAATTAAATCGTTTTGAAATTAAAACGCATTCATGTTATGTAAACACTTTTAAAACGGTTTGACTTTCTTAAAAGTTTTAATTACATTTTACAAATACAAATCGAAAACTTTTAATTTCGTAAGTACAGACACGACAACCTTTATGGACCGATAGACATTATAGATTATAAAAAAATAATTTTTTGTTCATATTTTGAGCCTCAATTATTTTTTTTATTTCTACTTAAAAAGCGATTTCGTAAAAAAAGAATTTTTCAATAAGATAATGCGACGAACATTCGAACATGGTGCAACAATGGTAAGGTAGTAAAGTAACGACTATAAGTTATATAGTAAGTAAACTAGTAGATACAACTAATTATATAAAAACGCTTGTTTATAAACGCTTGTCAGTAGATAACCGTGGTATACGCGGCATTACCTAACCTTACAGTACAAAGTTGATAGTTTGATATAATGATTTATAATAATAAATAGTAGATAGTAAAGAATAAACGTATTAAATAATACTGTAAATACTTAAATCATATAATACTTATTTTATATTTTTCTGAAATATACTATTTATTAAATTTATGGGACTACTAACGAATTAACGATTGTTATGATTCCTAATTAAATACTATAGTTGTGGGAACTCGACATAAACCTGTTACTTTATTTTTTATTTGTTACCTATTTTTTATCTGTTACCTGTGTTTTTTGATCGAGTTTTAAAAGTTTTTGACCACCTGTGCAACCAGGATCTCACGAGCGCACAACGGCAATTCGTTGCCGTGCGGCGGCATCGACGCATGGTCGCTGATTGTTCTAGATTTTACACAGATTTTACACCAAAATTTTCACCAAATTATATATTTTAACTGTGTAATTTTTTCTTACGGAAAGCCTTTTTGTCATTGTATTTTCTTTCCAGTAGACAACCCTTTTTTTATTCCTATTATAATTTTCATATTTCTCTCGGTGCAGTTAAATAATAGACGATAATGTATAACATAAAATCATAATGATTCATGTTATTATTGTTTATTTTAAAAATAAATAGCTCGTAAATGTAAAAAGTATACGAAATTGGAATATGAATGAATTTTTGGATAAGACTATTAAGACTCGTAATCATGGGCGTAGTTTGGTAGGGGCTGGGGAGGGGGGGCTATAGCCCCCACAGAACCTTTCATAGCCCCCCTAAAATTTTTAAATTATTTATGTAATATTTTTGTAGAAATGTAGACAATGTGAGTAGTTAAGGGAGTGTTTTCTTTATTTCGTCATTTTTAGTTTCTTAATGGACTACTCAAAAATAAAATGAGTAACGCTTCTGGCAAATTAGGAGGGTTTTGAAAATAATCTGAGAATATAGCCCCCTAGATAATTTTTTTCAAACTACGTCCATGCTCGTAATAACTTATACTTGAACGTAAAATTGTTTTTGCCCTGCACAAAAACTTTCCTCCCTGACTTCAGCACTGTGTAAAGTCTAAAATATTATTCAAGAAACAAATTTTACTACAAATTTAGTGTGTAGGATCTACGAAAATTTATCAATTTAGGATCCTGGATCTTTAAATAATAAATAGGGTTATATTGGAAATATACGGTAAGTTATAATTGAATTTTTGTCAATGACTCTCGTTGTCGTAGCTTGAAAAATCTATAAAACACACTAGAACGAAAATAATAATTACTATTATTTTACGAACATTTCGACTCGCCGCGGTCCGTTTTATTGCAGCGCGACGATGTTGGTCGGCGAAACATCGTGATCCCTTGTACTCCTGGCGCTTGTCAAACAATCATTTTGCATTATCCAAAATGATTTTGTATGAAAAATCGCCAACAGGCCTCGCAAAATTGCATTAAAAATGCAATTCATTTGTTACGAAACGGTATTATATTTATATGTAAATAAAGTGCACGAAATTTCCGTCACGTTTATACAGATTCCGCGCTGTAATGGACATTTCCTAACCTTCTAGTTGACATTTCTTTCGAATTTTAGATTTCCGTTGTTTATCTAAAAAAGACGACGTCAAAACGTATATGAAAAAAAAATCTGTCTTCGATTATTAATTTTCCATAATATTTTTTTATTATATTCACAATACAAAATGTGCTACGATATCTATTTTACATTCGACGAAATAATGTCGCACGATACATGTTTTTTTTCCCGTCGTCACTAAGATCAGACGAAGGACAGCGAAATAATACAATTTCACTATGACGAAATCTTGTATTATTTTATTAATTTATTATTATAAATTTCAGGATAACCAGAAGCGTATTTAGCAATTTATAAAAGGGGAGAGTTCTTTTTTTTTCTGGAAGCTTTTATGAATCTCCCCCCTCACCGTTTTATAATATAAAAAAATTAATTACAAACAACTTTAATTAAACATGTTCCGTATCTGCATATACATTACAATGCAAAATCTAAAACCTAAATCTAAAGGTGGCAAAATATTATTATAAATAGCAATTTTGTTTTGTTTTTTTTTTTTGGTCATGGGGAGAACTTGTTTTGCGCGGGATAACTTTTCACAGTAAACATATTTTTGTATGGTACATCACGAAATTTTACCAATTTAAAGTGGTAAAATAATGATTATAATTTTTTTTTATACAAAAACACATTTTGTAGGTAGGTAATATTTCTCGAGATGTGAATCCATTTAAATATTTTATAATATACTTATATAATTACGACATTATGTATAAAATATATGTATATAACGTGTTAAAACTACCTACGTGGCTACGTGAATAATCAAAAACAAATTCAAGTAACTACGATCAAAACAGAATTTTAAAAAAAAAAATTTTAAATAACAGAAATCATAATTTTGCCGATTTTCCGCCATTTTTTGGTAGTTTTTTATTTCCCAAAGAAAAACTTTTGAGAAATATGAAAAATGAGCCAAATAAAGTACTAACTAGATGCAATTTGCTATCAAAAGCATATCCTATTTGTGGTAATTGGATCATTATTCCTATCTAAAAAGTATTTTCAGACATAAATTAAACATCTTGGTAAAATCAATACATTATTCGTTTCGCTCAGAATCTAAAAGAAACATAATGAAATGGTTGATTTTTTCAATGGAAATCTTATGAAACATATTTTATCTAAATTATATTTATTAGTAAATGCCCAATTTTTAATTTATAAATAAAATATTGTTATTCGTGTATTTACTAATCAATATTAAGTTTAAAAAATAAAGTTATAAGGTAAATCAAAAACACTCTTGCTACGACTGGAAATCCTTTCCAACTTGAGTATATAACATAATCTTCGTTTTAATTATCTTGAATTTTGTCGTCAAACAATAAACGCATATTCAAAATTCACATCAATAATTTTAAATATTATATTTAAAAAAAAATGATAATAGTTGTAAAAATTTCATGAATTGTATTGTAACGAATAAAATAAATGTAACATGTGTACGTAAAATAATTAAAAAACATATTATTATCATTAAAGATAAACGCTACATAAGTTCAAAACGAAAGGTTATGATAATCGTTTTCGTTTATCTGGTTATTGCAATAGACTTTTCAACTACCATAAATACCTATATAATGTAACATATTATATTTGATATTAAATTATATATCTATGAAAACTATACATGCAAAGTAAATAATTAAAAACAGAAAATACTTAAATCGGTATTAATGTACTAATCAATTATTACGTTTCACGAATTCGTGCAGTTATAATTATTTCTTAAAATTCATGTTTATGACATTCGGAAAAAATTCATTCAATGCAGATTTGTGACGAGTCGATTGTTCAGCGAATTTCTTAAAACTTACCGGTTCCAAAAAGAAATTTGAATTGATTTACGCTGATTCTCGCGTATGTATTTCCAATCTCTTTGTACTAATTATTACCGATTGTTGTTAGCATGTATACCAACTATCTCCAAGGTATACAGACAACAACTGGTGTCCTTCAGAAGGTCAAGTGGGGTGGGGAAAACAGCCGCTGAGTCGACATTAGACGATAGACGCGATGTGCAAACCGTGTATAGGTAGAGTGTGATATTTAGTAATTTGCGGCCGCGTTGTATTGTTGTACTTGAAGTAATTCGTTTATTTTCTTGTAACTTTATCGTTTTAATACATACCATTTGTGTTGCTATAACCAAAAAAATATCGATCGACGGAGATATTTGTTGTTTAGCTATTTTAATAACCGAAGCGAAATCACAATGGACGACCCGACTGAACTACCCATAATTTATACGACAACGGTTTTGACGTCTAGAAAAATTGCTCAAATTCCATTAAGAGTTGAGAATCCTAACGAGTAAGAGTATT
Source organism: Eriosoma lanigerum (assembly GCA_013282895.1). Lineage (NCBI taxonomy): Eukaryota > Metazoa > Arthropoda > Insecta > Hemiptera > Aphididae > Eriosoma > Eriosoma lanigerum. The sequence continues at coordinate 21,608,672 of CM023362.1, read as the reverse complement.
ACGTATTATTGTAATTTGTAATGTTATACTAATATTGGCTTGTCGACTGTGCTCGGTTAGGTTTTGCAATTTTAGTTTGTAGTTATTTGTTCGCATTCACGTTCATGCAACTCACCTAGGTTATTTCATTAAAATAATTCTAAGAATAGTACTTATTAAATAGGTAGATAAATACAAGCGAATCAAATATTTCGTATCAAACTTATTTATTTTATTAAAATACGAGTGCTGAGCATGGTCATCCTTTTTATTATTTATTGATAGTACTTAAAACTAACTAATACATCATTTTATGTGTTAGAATAGAAATATAGATGACTCAATGCTTAATATTAAATTTTTTTTTGTACTATCATTTGATTTGTAATTAGAATGCATTTACTAGTTATTAAAAATCATATTTCTGGTAGTAATAAAAAATAGTATAGTATATTTGATGGTGGTTTAAATTTATTTTTTATAATATAATTATCCATAAATATAATGAAAGTTTTCTTGGAATAAAGCATACTTTTGATATTATGAATTTTAATGTATTATTTAAAATTAACATTATGAACATTTTATTTAAAAAATTTTGATTTAATAATTCCTGGGTATATTTCATAAGTGAAATTTATTGTCATTTTTTGTATTTTTATTTTATAATATGTTAACGAGTTTATGTATTATATATTATATTATATTTATTTCTTCATTGAATGAACTATCAAGTTTGATTAATACTGATAGTTGTGATATAAAACATATAGTCATTCTATATATTATTTGAATTTAATATATTAACCATAAAATGTTTATTTCATATAATTTATTGTATTTGAAGTTTAAATATAAGTATAAAAAATAATCTTTATTTTGTAAATTATTATTAATTACTATTTATGAAATTTTTCAGACATTATCTAATAGAAGATTTACTATTCAAAACTCAAGTCAAGAAATCAACATATTATTTAATAGGAGTAATACCAAAAACTGATTTTGATAATGTAAATATATTATTCTGCAGACATTAACGTATATTTTACTAGGAATTTATAGACTTGTTACATTTCAGGTTGATAATGTGATAGGAACAGTGGGCAACGTTCGAAGTATAAAACAGATTGATTTGTTTTCTAAGGAATTTGTTTTAACTGTACAAGGGATACAATGTTTCTTATTAGGTGAAACTATCTCTGAAGAGCGAATGAAAATTACTAAAATAACTGTAATTGAAGAACCTTATCTTCCGTTCTTAGGTAGTTTTTATATATACATAATTAATAACTTATATTGATGGATCATTAAACTTAAAAATATAATTTAGGTGATGAAAATAAACACGAAGAACTTAAAGCTGAATTTGAAAAAATTTTAACCGATTTTTATAAATTCACTAATTTTGGAAAAATGCAACCTTTTAATGGAGATATTAAGGCAAGACAAAATTATATTTAACAATTTAAATTGTGTTGAAATTTTAATTATTTTACAGGCTTATTTTAAAAAATATCCTACGCATAAAATTATTAAAAACTGTTTGAACAATATTATATATTTGACTCAAGTTGACTCATATGAAGTTATTCAGGCTACAAGTTTGGATGAATTAATAAAAATTGTTATAAATTTGTTGAAACGATTAATAGTTGGTATGAAAATTTAAATATTCTTAAAAACAAAAAATATTTGATATTTACAAAAATTAAAATTAAAATTAAAATGATATTGTTTATTTTACAGAAGACGGAGTATTAACAACTTTAAATAAATCTTCCATTACTCCGATTCCTTTTGAATTGCCGCCTGATTCAAAACCTACTTTGAGACCTATATCAGTACCTTCATTTTCATTTATTATTGATTCATTGAATGGTAAAAAACATGGGGCTAAAAAAAAGTTATCGCCTGAAGTGCAAGAACTAAGTACCGCACTTTTGTGAGTATAATCTAATTTAATATTTAGTATATTTTACTAATAAATATTTGTTTTAGAAACTCTAACATGCCGACTCATATAAATGATTTGGTCTTGAAAGATTTGACAAGACTTGAAAAAATACATCATTTCAGTTCTGAATATTCTATCCTTATAAGTTATTTAAATTATGTTATTAATTTGCCATGGAATAAGACTACAAAAGAAACTTTGGACTTACAAAAAGCCAAAATTGTATACATTAATTAAGTTTAAAATATTTTGAATAAAACGTAATTATTATAATCTCTTATAGGTGTTAGATAAATATCATTATGGCATGTATACAGTGAAAACAAGAATACTACAATTTATTGCTGCAAAAATGTTTAATCCAGATCGAAGAGGGCCAATTCTTTGTTTTATTGGACCACCTGGTGTTGGTAAAACATCTATTGTCAAATCAATTGCCAATACATTAAATCGCACATTTAAAAGGTTTATTAATGATAAATCATTATTTATTAGTTTATTGTATTAATTTAATAATGTAATTTATTTTAGAGTCTCATTGGGTGGTATTAATTGCTATTCTGAAATAAAAGGACATCGAAAAACTTATATTGGGTCTATGCCTGGTAGTATTATGCAAGCTATTAACGAATCACAAACAAAAAATCCTTTAATTTTGTTGGATGAAATTGACAAAATGGTAAGAAATTAGATTTTTGAAAACAATGTATGAATTGTATATTATTATATATAAATTTTAAAAATTACAATTAATTTTTTTTAAATATGCTTACATAGATTGTATATGTATAACATAATTCGTTTTCAATGTGTTATGATAATAGTTACAGTTAAGTGTAGATTTCCATTAAAATGTATTGACATACAAGCACAGTGGCGTTTTAATAACTCAATATTTATTATCTGCCAAGGTAAATGGTAGGTTCTAACTATTATTTTGATATAATATCCATATATTTGAGGCTTTAATGACCTTCATAAGAATTGTTATGATCCTTAAGTATGGTGCTACGCACCCCTGCCCCTCTCCTGATAGTTTTGGCACAGGGCGAGCCCAGTTCAATGATTTTTGAAGTACAATATTTCGAGGTACAATATTTAATAAAAATCATAGAATGAAAATAAAACAATATAAAACATACAATATACAATATGGAAATATATTACATTATTAATGGTTAAAAAATATTAACTTGGTCCATAAGTGATGTTCACTAACCTCTATACCATAGGCGGAAATGGGGAGTGGCTTAAGAGGACTTAGTTAAGTTTTTGTAGAAAGGAATACATAAAAGTAAAAACTTATGGCAAGAACTTTATATGAAATATATACAATCCATTTCTAGAAAAAATATAATTCTTATTTCAAAAACATAAGACAATGTTCAAAGACTTTTATGCTCTTGATTCATATTGTAGAATATACAATTTTATATAAGATATATATATATATATATATATGATTATTTAAAAGTTTTGTTAGATTTAAATATTGAAACAATAACACTCAAACAATTTGTCTCAGTTTTGCCTATCCTCTGCACTTTTTAAATTGGCCACATAATGAACACAAACTTTCAAATATTGCTTAGAAATTAATGTAACTAAATTTAACTTTTAAAAAATTTGAAACTTTTTAAACATTAAAATTGTCATTTGCACAATTTAAATAATTTTAAAAAACTATAATTATATAAATGTGATTTTTAACAGCAAGAATAACTTTTTGATTTAACTCTGGTAATGAAGTACAATTATTTGATGTAAATTGAATTAATGTACTTTCAATAAATTTAATAATTAATACCATGTTCTTTGAACTTTTTATTAATTCTAATCTATTTTTAACATCTATTTATACTGAATGGGGATATTTATGTCTATATGCTATAATCCATTTTTTATTTTGATCATCATTGGCTTAAGAAAATATATAATATTCAAAATATCTGTATTAATATAATTATTTTTAGATACATAAACTATATATATACAAATAACCTTTAAATTATAATAATAACTAATAATTATTGTAGACCGGATTTTTATGCATAAATATTTTTGTACTTATTAATACTCCTTATTAGAGAATTTTAAGTTGTTTTCGAGTACTTTAAATCCTTTGAAAAACCGATCTATATTAATAATAAATGAATTTACAAAAAAAAAAAAAGTAATGTAACTATATACATGAGCTATGAGATTACTGTAGAACGCTTTTTCTGACAAGAGATTTTTGTGAATTAAATGACATGAACTAATGATTTTAAATGCATTGTTTTTACTTATTACTCATACACTGCTTAAGTCGTTAGTCATGATGGCGAATAGGTAAAAGATTTGTACAACTATATAAATAACATCATTGTATATTTATTGTGATTTTATTTTACCGACTTGTATGACTTCTGGAGTATATTAGCAATATCTAACATAACATTTTAATATAAATATGACACAAATTACATTATCTATTATATTTAAATATATATATAATCTAGGTACTACTATTTTTATATTCTATATATTATAAAATGTATTTCCTCTTTCTTTAGTGTAAAGGTTCAAGTGGCGATCCTGCAGCTGCATTATTAGAAGTATTGGATCCTGAACAAAACACATCATTTGTCGATTCATATGTCAACTTACCATTTGACCTAAGTCAAGTCATGTTTGTAGCAACAGCTAATAATGTTAATCTGATACACAGCGCATTACGTGATCGATTGGAAATAATTTATTTGGATGGTTACACACAAGTATATATTTATACAGTTTAATTTGTAACAAAAATAGTTTTAAAAAATAGTTTAATTTTATAGGAAGAAAAAGTGCTAATAGCAGAAAATTACATAATTCCTAAAACACTCAAAGATTATAAAATGGATGAACTACAAATAACTATTTTCAAAAACACTATAAATGATATAAGTGTGTCTTTATTATAATTTTAATGTTATATAAATGTTTACATACATATCACTATATTACTATAATCTATGTCCTATTTTATGAATAGTAACGAAACATACTTGTGAAGTTGGTGTACGTGAATTACAACGTAAAATTGAAACAATTTGTCATTATATTGCAGTAAAAATAATTGAAAATGAAGATGAAAAAACCAAAAACTTCTTAATTACACCAGATTCTCTAATCGATATTCTTGGAGTATATACTAGAAATAATATTGTGATTTAAATAATGATTTACAATTAATTTTTATAGATCGAATTATCTTATGATACAAAGGAAACATTAGTAAAACAATCTTCTGATCGCATAGGAGTTGCAATCGGATTAGCATGGACATCAGTTGGTAGTAAAGTTCAGATGATTGAAGCATGCGAATCATATTCAAATAATAGAAAAAATGATCTAATTTTAACTGGTTTAGTCGGCAAAACTTTAAAGGAATCTGTTCAAATAGCATTTAGTTGGACAATTGAATTTGCTAAGAAGGTAATTTTTAATTATTTCTAAAAATAAAACATAATTTTCTAATTTTAAAACTTGTTGAACAGAATCAATTAAACAAAAAAGATTTCTCGGTTCACGTTCACCTTCCTGTAGGAGGACATAAAAAAGATGGATCATCTGCTGGAATTACTATTGTTTGTGCGCTAACATCACTTTTTTGGAAAATACCATTAAAGTCAATGGTTGCGATGACTGGAGAAATATCATTACAAGGACATGTACTACCCGTACGTAATTTATTCATTATTATATTTTTAATAGACTTATTTCATAATGATTTATTGGATTTTCTTACATTTTTCTAAGGTTGGTAGTGTAAAACAAAAATTGTATGCAGCGTATTACGCAAACATAAAAACTGTTATCATACCCGAAAAGAACATAAAAGATACAAAAGATTTACCAAAATATATTTCAGTAAGTATTTTAATAATAAAGTATAATTTACATGTATATAATGTGATGTTAACTTGATACTTCGTATTACATGTTTTATTTAAATTATATTACATAATTGTATATTGTTGTTATTAAACACGGTTAGTTACTATGTTTCAAGTTATAATAATATTCTGTAGTTTGTTATAATAGTTATATTTTTAGAAGTCATAAAATAGAAAATTGCTCTGGACTGTAGTGGTTACGTTTGATATGACTTCATTATATTAAAACTAAAAGTAGTGTCCAATCATCACCTTGCTGATTTTTTAAAGTTTTTTTATAATTATAGTTTTATAAAAAATATTTATATAAAAGATATATGAATATGAGTGATGCTAAAATTACAATTATGTGCTTAACTTCTATATCTTATTCATATTTATTCATAGTTTTTGAGATTATTTGGAAGTATGTCATATATAAAACTAAAATTTTGATCAAACAACAATTTTTCAATTGTTAATAGAAATTTAAATACGGTATTTGAAATACCTAACTCAAATTATGTATGCATTTTTTTCTTTTATGCCTAATATTAAAGTTCTAATAATCAATATTTATTTTTACAAAACAATTTACAATTTGAATTAAAATTAAAAAATTTTAGTAAGATATGAATTTGGCAATATATTTGTTTCTAATATTATGGATACATAATACATAATCATATTTATAATAAATAAATAATGTAATTTACTATTTACATGTTCACGACTTTTTGAATTTTAAATATATTTTATTATTAAATAATAAATATTTTTTTGATTTTAGGAGGGTATAAATATCATTCCAGTGAAGAGCATTGAAGATGTATTGGAAATTGTTTTCCCAGGTGGTTTATCATTTTTCCAGAATCCAACTACAGATATAGTTTTAAAATCAAAAATTTAATTAATGAATCAATAAATATCAATAATATGATATTAATTTAAGTAATTTTTTTGAAGACAATAATATAATATATTCCAAAGCATACAGCTGGAATATTAAATGTTGGTACATACTTAAATAAAAAAAAAATGTATAAAAAGTATTGATTGTGTTATATTTTATAATTTCATTATTAAAACTTCTTCTCTTCCTTAAGTTAAGCACTGACTAACAAGTTCATTATTGTACATTCATTTGATTAAAATAGTTCAATAATTATTCCATAATATGGATTTAATATTTTCAATTCTATTATTTTTATATTTCAAATTTAATAGATAAATCAATTTTTTGGCACAAAATACATTAAGATTGACTGTTTGAATATAATAGCACATTTCAAGTCAATTATCTATTATAGACTTTAATTTTCAGATTCAAAATTCTTAACTAAGCGTGGTAGGCGTAGCACGACCCAAATAATTGGGCGGACTTGAATCTCATTGATTCTTCGTAGAAATTTTATTTAAAATTTTTTTTAATAAATTTAATTAAATAATAGGAAGGACTTAAGAACTTTTTGGGGAGATTATAGTCCTCAAAGCCCCTCTTGCTACGCCTATGCTGAAAACACTTTCAGAAGAAATAATGCTCAGATTATTGCAAGTAAGATATGCTTTTCGTTGAAAATTGCACTTTATATAGCAGCTAAATTTTAGCTCATTTTTCGAATTTCTCAAAAGTAAAAAGTTTTCTTCAGATAAAAAAAAGTACTAAAAAATTAATGAAAACTGAGACATTAACGGAAACTGTGATTATGACAAATTTTATTTTAAACGCTTTATGATAACTAATACACTTTTGAATGTAGGTAATTGAACATTTTTGATAATTTTGATTGTCTACATAGGTTGAAAAATTTTGAAACAGATTGGTATATTAAAAATACAATTGAGTTCTGTCAGAATCGTAATTTCTAATGCAATTTTGCCAATGCCGGATTAAACATTTATGAGGCCCGAGGCAATGGACATTTTGAAGTCCCAATCACATCTTATTCATTATTATTATTTTAATGAATTATTTATATTATAACCACTTTTTATTATATACTTATAAACAACTAATTTAATAAACAAATCAATGATAATTTAATTATAATAAAATATTTATTATAATTTAAAATTATTTTTATAATAAATATTGTCTTATCTTAATTTTTTCGCCGTAAATTCTTTGATGATATCTTTAAAATCTAACATTTGTAAAATATCGTGTTCTGTAATCATAATAGCAAGGGAGTTTAATCGTTTTTTGAGTTTTGGAAAATCGAAGAAAATTATTTAATAATTTTAATTTTGAAAAGGTTCTTTACCAGGTTACGATGTTATGTTATTAGCTATAAAATCATCAAACTGTGACATGAAATATCAGAAATGAATAATTTCGTCAATAAAATCAAACTCGATGTCTTCTTGATAATTGTCTTAAATATATCATTTACATTTAAAAATGCAAAGATGAAAAAAAAAGTCTCTACACAAATATAATTTGAAAATAAACATTCTCTTCTCGACTGAAAATGTTATTATATTGAATTATCAGTATAAAATAAAAATATCATATAAGAAACAGTACAATATAAAAAAGCATTCATGATATAGATATTTAGGCTCGTTTAATTCTTTGTTCCTATTTATAAAAATGAATGTCGTAAACGTCCCGCACAGAAGAAGAAAGTTAGGCGATCGTGTATTGACAACGGTAATGATTATCACCGTGTCAGATAATAGACAATATTTATAAATTTATTTAATTTATAGTCTTTTATTTCAAGAAAAATAAAATTCTACAAGGTTAGGTTAGTAAAAGCGGGAAGGTCAATTTAAGACGTTCCTCCTTCGTCTCTTCGGTCCTCGGAGAAATTAGTGATTTATTATAATTATTAAGATTTAAATGCAATGATATTCAATTAGAAAATACAATTCTGAGCGAATCTCATTATACTATAAATTACAATAAATTATTCTGATAATCCGTTCCAAAATTTTACTAAATGTAAATATTATCTATGTAAGTACTAAAAAAAGTTTCTACGATCAAAACTCAATTAGTAATAAAAAAATAAAAACTTTTAAAAAAAATACTAAAAAATAATATTAAAAAAAAAACATTATTAATGTACGAGTTATTCTATAATAAATAATCGTACTTCTTCGTCTAATTTTAATGTCAAATTTTCGTTTTGATTTTCCAATAATTTAATTTGGTTTCGTAAATATGAAAGAACATAATTAATTGTTTCTGTTTTCATATCCATAATAATTAAATGTTGAAATTCCTTAAATAATGTCTTTAAATTTGTAATTAAATTTAATCGCATATAATTATCATTAAAAATATATCTATCAATTTAATAATAAACTATAAAATAAAATACCAAACAAATACGAGAACCGTATATTTTTAAAAATAAACTATTATATGCGGTCCAGAGAACGTAATGATGGTTGTTGAAACCTTTTCAAACGATCGCACAGGCTAAAAAGGTCGATTAGTTAATAAATTGATTTGTAATTTATGTGCTACTCGTCAGGTTAGAGGCGTTTTTAAGGGGGTGGAGGGGCGATTAAACGTGCTTAATCCACCTCTCCCACATGACCAGAAAAAAAAACAAAATTGCTATTAATAATATTATTTTTCCATCCGTTTTAGATTTTACATTATAATGTGTACACATACAGAACGTGTTTATTTTCATTTTTTTTTTTATATTATACAACTGTGAGGGGAGGGATGGTTTCGGCTTCATGAAAGCTTCGAAAAAAAATCTGTACCCTCCCTCCCATTTAAAAATTGCTAAATACGCCTCTGCTCGACAGTGTTTTATTAAAAACTCGTTAGATATACCTATCTACTGAACAACCAGGTTAGACGAACTTTTTAACCTTCACAAATAGTAAAAAAATACAATCGTTTTACGCGTGTGGACAAAGCAATAATATGCTACACAATTTCGTTTTCCGTGCAAATGCACATTTTGCAAAATTAAAAATAATAATAATATAGTTTTATAAATTATTTAGTTACACCTAAATACTCGTTTTATATTTTTATAATACGATCAACATTTATCAATTATATTTTTTAGCATTAAATGAACAGAAAGTGAAATCTGCTATTAAACTATTTACTATACCACACATAGTAATCAAACGAGGGGGGATAAGGAAGATATAAGATATATCCCCTCCCCATGACCTTTTTGTTATAATAAATTATTTTTAACAATGTACCGTTTATTACCTATTATTTATCTATAATAAAATAAAAAAACGGGAATGTCGATTCACGATATCTGATTCTGAACGTACTTCCTTCGTCCCTTCGGTCCTCGGAGAAATTAATGGTTTATTATAATTAAGATTTGAATGCAATGATATTGCATTAGAAAATACGATTCTGAGCGAAACTCAATATATTACAATATGCTATACTAATAATCCATTCCAAAATTTTAACACGTGAGTAAATTATGAATGTAAATATTTTAAATAAATTTCAATTTACTACGATCAAAACTTATTTAGTTATTAAAAAATGAAATAATGAAACCGTAATTTAGCTGACTTTCAAAAATTCTTACTTTATAAAGTTATGAAAAAAAATTGTCAGTCACGATTTTCAAAATATTTTGTAAAAACATTAAGTAGTATATGATTATACTTCGACAAAATTTTCAAAGCGATAAACCAAAAATTGCCGGAAATATTAAACATTTTTGGAAAAAAGTTTAAAGTTCTATACTTGGCCAAATAATCAACCGAACCTTTTCAAAGTTGCACCACGCTTGTATATTACCTATGTTAATACTCAAAAAAAATTTTATGTCCTTACAGTCGAAACTCAATTAGTTATCATGAAATTAGTACCACGTAGTACAAGGTGCAATTCGCTGCCGAAAACATAACCTACTAATGGTAATCGGACCATTATTTCTACCCAAAAAAGTGACTTCATACATAAAAAAAAAAAATCATTATAAAACCAATACATTCTTCGCTTCGCTCAGAATCTAAAATTGTCAGTCACGATTTTTAAAATATTTTGTAAATAGATTAAATAGTTAATGAGTAGGCCTTTATAAAAATTTCATACCGTTAAACCAAAAATTGCAGGTAATATTAAACATTTTTGGAAAAAATTCAAAAGCTCTATATTTAGCCAAAAAATCGATCAATAAGTTCCAAAATTTTTTCACACTAAAAAAAATTTTTAAGTCTCTACGACCAACTAGTTATCAATAGGTTTCGGATTTGAAGGCAAATGCCTTTATGTTTATAATAGTAATATAAAAATAATTTCTATATATAAATGTGTTTCATTTAATATTTATGATGATAGATTAATTTTTATTTTGCCTTTTTTTACCTTTTTTACTTATAAATGTCTTTTTTATTTATAAATGCCTATTTTGTTATTTTTAATCATTTATTGTTGTGTTTAATTTTCAAGTGATCCGATAGATTTATACACGACATACCTACGTATTACGGTAGAAATCGATAAACTTATCGAGTATTTGATATGGTCAGTTAATTTGATGTTTAATCATAAATAAAAAACCCGTACTTCCTACCTAAAGAATAAAATATGTTCGTAATGTGTAGATTCAAGATTGTTCGTCAGTCTGCATTCGTCGACCGCGGTTGTCGTTCAATCATTTTCACGTTTATTTTTTTCTGTGTTTTCAATATGCTTTTAGTTAAACAAGACAATTCTAAGTTAAAAAAAAAAAAAAAACGTTACAGAACTCGGTGAAAATATTTTTTCAACTGATGGATTGATTTTATATTGTAAAAAAATTTTAATTGTTTTTTTTCGCATTTTTTCACACTTTAAATGCTTTCTTCATTGATTATGTTGCCTTCAAATCTGAACTCTAGTTATCAAGAAATAAAAAAATTTCAAGTAACAAAAAACGTAATTTTGCCGATTACTTGACATTTATTGGTAGTTTTTCTTCTGCAAAGGAAAGACTTTTAAGAAATTCAAAAAATAACCTGTAAAAAGTATAAATAAGATGCGATTTTCTACAGAAAGCATACCCTATTTGTAGTAATCGGACTATTATTTATACCCGAAAAAATGTTTTCATACATAAAAAAATCTTGGTAATTTTATATTTTATTTAAATCATTAATTTATCATCATTTTCAACATTGAATATTTATTTATTACTTTTAAGTAATCTTATTTCCTATCATATAAATAATAAATAAATATTATTATTATACTAAACTAAAAAAACAGAGTAAAAACATTTAAAAAAATAATTTGGCAGGCTCCGGAGAGATTCGAACTCTCGATCTCCTGTTTACTAAACAGGCGCTTTAACCAACTAAACCACGGCGCCTATATGTATTAAGGATCAAATATTTTAACATTTAAGAATAAGCATCATTGTATATTATATTTCGTATATTTAACTATTTTTTAAATACAAATTAGTGTTTGTTTTTAATTATATTTAATATTATACTTTATTATAGAGTTCGCAATTAATTGGTTTAAAACAAAATGAAATGTCTGTTATAGTAATATAGTCTAATAGTCAGTGGCGAAACTAAGGGGGGGGGGCGACGGAGAAGACGGTGATTTGTCTCCGGGCGTAAAATTTTTTGAGGCGTAATTTTAAAAGACGACAAACCTAATTTATTAATTTATAATATTTTTGGAAAGAATTAAATAAGACATGTGTAGCGTGATGTTCACTCTGTAATGTACTGGTTTTAATATTATACATATTGATAGGTTTAATATAGGTAAAATTATTTCACCTATTAGCTAATATGGCTATTGCCCGTATAGAAAAATTTCTGTCTACGTAACATACAAATTATTCAACTATATCAAAACTATTTAACAATATAATTAAATAGCAGAATACTTAGAAAAGATCATCTTAAAAAAAATAGTTAGCATCAAAGGCGGATTTATTTTTTTTTACCGGCTAAAGGCACCAAAAATTTGCCGATAATAATTTCACCTATAATAGGTGAAAAAGTTACAATATCCCCCCCACCCAACATAAAAAAATATCTTCTCTAATATTAAATATATAGACAATAGTAGTGGACATCAATTTGAATTTTTAGACTATTTTATTGGCCTTTTTTTTTATTTAGCCTACTTTGAAAAAAATGTCAATGGATGTTCACTGAATTTTAATAAAAACCCACAAAGATAATTTTTATTAATTATAAACTATCAATAATAAAATAAAACTTTAACCGTTGTTAGAAACATTAAGTAAAACACAACAATTTACAAAAATTTTATAATAAAAAACTTTATTTTTATAATACAAATTAAAATATATATGAAATATAAAAATTACGCACATTGTTAATTATTTTTCGTAAATATAAAAAATTAATTTTCCACTTTTAGATTCTGAGCAAAGAGAAGAATAAATTTGTTTTATTACGATGGTTTTTATTTTATTTATTTTTTTATGTATGAAGAAACTTTCACGGGTAGAAATAATGGCCCGATTCCCACAAGTAGGGTATGCTTTTGGTAGGAAATCATGTGTAGTTGGTACTTTATTTAGCTCAATTTACGAATTTCTCAAAAGTTTTTCCGTGGAGGGGAAAAACTAACCAAAAAAATTGTAGAAAATCGGCAAAATTACGGTTTCTTTTATTTAAAATTTTTTAATTTCGTGATAACTAATTGAGTTTTTATCGTAGGAACTTGAAAATGTTTTCGAGTATTAATGTAGGTAATATACAAGTGTAGTACAATTTTGGAACGGATCGGTTGATTTTTTGGCCAAGTATAGAACTTTGAACGTTTTTCCAAAAATGTTTAATATTTCCTGTAATTTTTGGTTTTTTGATTTGAAAATTTTATCAGAGTCTAGTCATATATAACTTAATCATTATATAAAATATTTTCAAAATCGTGACGGACAATTTTTTTATAAGCTTTTAAAGCTAAACAACTGATAATCGGCAAAATTACGGATTCTGTTATTTTAATTTTTTTTATTTCGTAATAACTAATTAGGTTTTGATGGTAGGAACTTAAGTGTCAACATAAGTGTTCTACATTATAGAAAAAATTTTTCAAACCAATGGTTGATTTTCTAACTAAGTATATAGTTTTGGCTTTTTTTCCAATAATGTTTAATATTTCCTACAATTTTTGGTTTATTGGTTTGAAAATTTTATCGAAGTCTAGACATATATTAATCATTCTTTTTACAAAATATTTTAATAATTGTGACTGACAATTTTTTTTTATAAAGTTTCAAAGTAAAAGTTCTTGAAAATCGGCAAAATTACGGTTCCATTATTTTATTTCTTGATAACTAATTAAGTTTAGATCGTAGGAACTAGAAATTTATTATAAATATTTAAATTCGTAATTTACAAACATGGTAAAATTTTGGAATGGATTACCAGTATAGCATATTGTAATATATTGAGTTTCGTTCAGAATCGTATTTTCTAATACAATATCATTGCATTCAAATCATCGATAATAAACCACTAATTTTTCAGAGAACCGATGGGACGAAGAAGGAACGTCTAAAATCGACCTTCCCATTATATTTTTATATGTTTGATAATTTTTAATAAAACACTACAAAATTTGCCACCCTCTAAATTTGGGGCTCTGCCTATAGAGCCTAATGGGAAATGTCACTCGACATATAGGTAGTGATGTAGTGGTTAGCGATTACCTAACGAATTTATTTAGGTATTTAAAAAAGGTAAATATATCAATTTTTTATTCTTTATTAAATATAATAATTAACTATTAGTTACACATTTATTTTATTTTATTTAATATTTATATAATATATAAAATATAAATTATTTGTATAAAAGTTAGAATACGTAATCTCTTAATGTTCAATAGCTTTTTTAATACAATGATTTATATAAAACTGAAATTGAAAAATGATATTTATCCTATGAGCTAAATATATAATAAATAAAATAATAAAGAAATATATAATACAGATTTCAAAGATCTATATATTATAATTAGTAATGTCTCCATGAAAAATAATGATTTGTATATGCTGTTTAAATCATTGAATGCATTAAAGTTATCGTACAAATATACTCTTTAAAAATGTTTATTTTCTTTTATTAAAAATTATTATTTACATTTTTTATGAGATGTACTTTTAAAAAAGAAAAAAGTAATTAAGGTAATATTAAAGGCTGTCACCTATTTAATATTTTTTAAAAAAACCGCACTCATTTTCATTTTTCGCAGGGACATTGCAGTTAGTAAATAGATCTGGGATAGGTACCTAGGTATTCTACTATTCTGTATTTTAGTAAATAATACAATATTAAAACATTTGTAATAAAAATTGTCAAAGTTTATTTATCCATATATTATATTAAATAAATGTACTCTTTAAAAATGGTTGTCCTCAAATTTCACATAACTTTAATTTAAAAGTTTATTTAAAATTTTTTTATGAGATATGCTTTTAAAATAGTTCATTTTAGACGTTACTTCTTTGTCCCTTTGGTCCTCAAAAAAATTATTTGTGGTTTATTAAAATGAAGAATCTCGATGAATTCGAATCTCAATATATGACAATAAGTATATTATACTGATAAAACATTCCAAAATGTTACTACGAATGTAAATTACTTATTTAAATATTCCAAATAAATTTTAAGTCCATACAATTAAAATTCAAGGAGTTATTAAGAAATTAAATATTTAAAATAACGAAAATCGCAATTTGGCCGATTTTCACCTATTTTTTGGTAATTTTTTTTCTCCTATAGAAAACCATTTGAGGTATAATGAGCTTAAGGAAGTACCAACTAAATGCAATTTGTAACCGATAGCTTACCCTATTTGTAGTAATCGGATCATTATTGCTACACAAAAAAAATGTTTACATACATAAAAAAATAATATTTTTTCTTTGTAAAACTAATAAAAGTAATATTATAGGCTGTGACCTAACAAATAATTAAAAAAAAAAAAAACGTTCTTGTTTTGATTTTTCACAGAGACATTGCGGTTAGTAAAATAGATCTGTGATAGGTATTCGGTCTATTAATAAGTAATATTATAATATAATATTTGTAATATAAACTGTCCAAGGTTATTTATCCTTTTATTATATTAAATAATATAGTATATTATTATATATAGTAATTTATATAATATTTTAGGC
This sequence comes from Eriosoma lanigerum, assembly GCA_013282895.1. Taxonomy (NCBI): domain Eukaryota; kingdom Metazoa; phylum Arthropoda; class Insecta; order Hemiptera; family Aphididae; genus Eriosoma; species Eriosoma lanigerum. Next base: position 21,592,719 of record CM023362.1, on the reverse strand, counting down.
GTTACTTATGCATTTTATTTTATAAATAAAAAGCAGTTTATTGATTTAATACATACTTTAACATTTATTACTTATAATTTATGAGGGTAGAAAAAAGTAAAAATAAATTTTATATACACAACAATGTCTTAATAGTATAGCTATTGTATTTTGTAGATGATAAAGATTAAAATATTCATCAAAGTTACCTAATTAATTTCCTTATAAAAGTAGTTACATATTTATAAAACGTAGTTAGACTTTATATTTTTTTTAATCATAGTGTGATGTGTATATATAATTTAATACTTAATCCTATACTATATTATAGCGTTCACAGTTCAAAACTTTATTAATTATCAGAAAATAAAAAAAACTTTAAATAACGGAAACTGTAATTTTGCTGATTTTTCGCCGTTTTTTGGTAGTTTTTTTTTTCTTAAGGAAATATTGTTGGGAAATTCAATAAATAAACTGAATAAAATACTAAGCAGATAACATTTGGTACGGAAATACACCCTATTTGTTATAATTGGACCATTATTTCTACCCGAAAAAGTGTTTTCAGAAATAAAAAAATAAAAATATATAATTAATATTATTATTATAATTAAAATATATATATGTGATCTTTATGACTTGTAATATTTTTTTCCAGTAATATAACGTAATAATAAGAATAAATAATATTAAATATATTAATAATTCGGTCATCGGAGATGTTAGTGGTGGAATTTTTCTCATACACGTTCAGAAGGTTAGATAGCATAAAGCACATTTACAGTTTATATTTTCTTCTACATTTTGACCACTCTGTCTACTTACCTGTATTACCAGGATCCCATCAATAAATGACGATGGTTTGAGAAGATGTATTATTGTGTAGCAAACAATCTTTGCAGGTACAATCTTTTATAAGTTACCTATACATCTATTGTTATGATCAACAATACCAAATCTTACGTAAATTGTATTGTCTGATCATATCGATTCATCACGATGACGACGTTAAATTAAACACATATATTCCTATTCTACCAAATGCTTGTTAAATAATTTTTTTCGTAAAAAGATTAAATTACATCACTTTCGCTTTAAATTTGTACTAATGTTAATGCTAAATTTAACAATTTATATGATTATAATACATGTCCTAATCCAGGTAAATAAATAATCAATACTTATATACAATTTTATTATGATATTAGTAATGTCGTAGAAATACAAAAGTTTTAGCAACATTATCTAGATTTTTACAATGGATACTTATGACCTGTTGATCTAACTCAAGAGCGCCGTTTCAGTATTTTAATAGGTGGAGCGAAAATCGAAGCAGGCCAAGTTTTACGCCGATCGGGCCAATTCGGCTTGATATTAAAATTATGTTGGTAACTGACAACTTCATTTGCGATGCGTTTTTTAGGAATGTACAATGTTTTATAATTATACCTAATTTTTTTAAACATAACTGCTCATTTATTCTCTGCTCGACAAACCATAATAACGCAAAATATAAACGAAAAAATCGTACAAATATACAAATTTACAATAAGTCCGTCGACAATGTTATTGTAGATTATGAAGGTGGCGTATGGCGTTTGAATATTGTGTATCGGTGCGAAAAAAAATAGGAGAGCCGTGGCCCACCCTGCTCCCCACCACAAATGGCACCCTTGATCTAACTATATAGTATTAATATTTTAATTAGGTATTAAGGTACTACGTTAACCGCTGTATTTGCTTAAACCATCCTCATGTGTTTCATATAAATTTCATCATTATTACCTATATAATATTTATATATAAATAATTAATAGTAAGCTTATACATCATTTTAAAATCGTATAATATATTAATTATTAAATTTAATATTAAAATATGTTATCGATTTAAACGTCAAAATACTACAAGCAGTGCCGTGTTAATTAATTTTCCTTCTATTCGTTACCTATACAAAACAGAGGCGTATTTAACAATTTTTAAAGGGAAAATCAGATTTTTTTTAAAAAAAACCTATTTTCATTAGCTTTTATTATGCCGAAACCCCTTCACCGTTTTATAAATTTAAAAAAATGAAATTAAACATGTGCTGTATTTGTATTCGTTATAATGCAAAATCCAACATAGGCGGCAAAATAATATTGATAGCAATATTTTTTTAGTAATGAGGGTGGTTTAAACTCGTGCGAAACCCCTATAAATACGCCATTGATATAAAATAATAACCCAAACCAGTCTCCTAATTTTTTCGAATAATAGTATTTGAATATTAGTATTTAAATACATTTTGAAGTATTTTTTAGTATTTTAAATACATTTTTTTTTTTAAAGTAATTTTTATTATTTTTAATACATTTTAAAAGTATTTTATACGAAAAAAATACTTGTCTTAAAATAAGCATCGATAAAAATTTATTTTTTGCATTTTATTTTTATATGTTATAAAATTAAGCTAATATGAAAAATTCATATTTTTTACACATTTCCTTGCCATTTTTTAGCAATGTACATAAGGACTGAAGGTTATGAAAATAACAAGTATTTTTTATGTTAAGTATCTATTAGTTATATTCAATTGGGTAAACTTAGTACATACTTTTTATTTTTTTAAACTTAAGTTAACATATTTAATATTAACGAAAGGTATTTTTATTCAAATACTTTTTTTTAAGTATTTTAAAAGTATTTAGAATGCAAATTTATTCCAATTTAAATATTACTATTAAAATACTTTTTCAAAAGTAATTTTTACAAGACTGACCCAACCATTATAATCATATGAATATAAATACATAATTATTAGAATATCATGGAATAAAGGTGATAGAAATGTCACTAAAAACAAATTAGGTAATTTTTTTTAATGACGTAATAAAATATTTTATGATATAAATATAAAATTTAATATATCATACTCAATTCTTATTTATACAATTATAACATGTTTATAATTGATATTGAAAATAATAAAGATGACGCTTAAAATTACAAATACAAGCACTCGGCTATGACAATGGACAATGAAATATTGATAGTACTTCAACTATGAAACAACATTATCACCACTGAATTTACAACAACTGAATTTATTATTATTTTTATAATTCAACTTTTTCAATAATATTAATAACTAATAAGTAATAAATTATTTTTAAAATAAATCTAAATGAAAATATAATTTGTCATCAGAAATAAAAAAAAAGTATATTAATTAATATTATTATTATAATTAAAATATAATTTAAATATATATATATATAATCTTTATGTTTTGTAATAATTTTTTCCATTAATATTATGTAATAATAAGAATAAATAATGTTTAACATAATTATAATTCGGTCATCGGAGAGATTAGTGGTGGAATTTTTCTCATACATATTCAGGAGTAGATTAGATAGCATAAAGTACATTTTCGGTATATATTTTCAGCTACATTTTGACCACTCTGTCTACATACTTAAATTAACAGGAGCCCATCAAGAAATACCGATGGTTTGAGTAGATGTATATTATTGTGTACCGAACAATCTTTGAAGGTTTTTACCGTTTCATATTACGAAAAAATTAAATTAAACATGTTCCTTATACGTTATAATACAAAATCTAAAACAGACAGCTAAATTATATTAAGAGCAAATTTTTTTTTTTTGGTAATGAGGGGTATTTTAAACCCGTTAACAACCCCCACATGTTCGACATCCTCGTACATACGCCACTGATGTAAAATAATAACCCAACTATTATAATCATATAAATATAAATACATAATTATATTTGAATTTTATGCTGTAAAAGTGATAAAAATATCACTAAAAACAGTAAAAACAAATTATGTAATTAATATGGAGAAATAAAATGTTTTTTAAAGCATAGTATAAAATATTACATATCGTACACAAGTTAACCAATATTCTCATACTAATATAATCTAATATATCTACTATAAATGTACAAAATGTGTTCCTATATAGTTGCAAAAATATAATATTATAGTTTTAAATACAATAAAATTGTTATTATTTTATTATTTGTAATAAGCTGGTATTATTAAAAGTGTTGAATATCATTTTGTTGTCTCCTAATAAGTATTAATTTGTCAAAATATTAGGCGAAAACAAAATAAAAAAAAGTACTATCTACAGAGTACTTAAAATACCGAGGTACCAAATTAGTAAATCATATAATAGTAAATGTCAACACTTAAACAGTTTCATATTAAGTGGGCACGTGGATAACTGCAATATCAATAATAATTAAACATTATTTATTAGTTATTGACTATAGGGGTGCAAGAACTATTTTTTTTGTGGGGGGAAAAAAGTTAAGGAAAATCATGATATATAGTATATTAAAATAAAATACAAATACTTATTGATTTTTGTAAAATAGGTTTAACTACTATTTTGTAAATTAACCTAATAGTCTTATTTACCTAATTTAATTTTAAATATAAAATTGTTATACATGTTATACATTTTTTAATTTTATTTGTTAAACAACTTTTCAAAATTCATTTATTACATATTATATTATATAAATATTAAAAATAATATAAATGTAATTTCAATATAAACTATAACTCTAAAATGTTTAAGTAATAAGTATTAATTGTATAACTATGATGACAAATTTTCAGGGGGCAAATTTATAATTTGCTCCCCGATATATTTATCGAAAGGGGGGGGGGGTCGAATGCCTCCTCTGCCCCTCTAGCTTCGGCGCCACTGCCCAGGAGTGATTAAATTGCAAATGAAAATTAGTAATCCAATATTTACACAATTAAAAAAACATTTTTTACTTATGACACCAGCCCACAATTACAGTAAAGGAACAGGCCAATAGGAATTTGCTACCGATTCCCCATAGCTCAGATTTAGAAGCTCACTATTATCGTAAAAGAACGTCGTCGACGGTGACTTATTGCGATTAACATACATGATTGTATTTTTTGTACGTATGACATTATAGTGTGTTCACAAAATAAAAATAATACATACATTTTGTATCACGTGACGGAAATTATTCATATTCAAAAATTAGTTCTTCTGTGATGGGAATTTATATTATAAGTAGGGCTAGAATTTTGTAGCATTTGCATTTTCTTTCATTGTACTCCAGGACATAGTTAATCAAAAACATAATTCGATTCGTTCATCACAGAGTTCAAATATGCAATTTTGTTTTTGCTTTTTTTGCATTTTCTTAAGATATTTGTAAATAAAAACTTTTTTGGTACTTTTTGTCAGTTTATTAGCTTTTTAATTAGTTTTTGTTAACTATACGCATATTTAACATTTTCAAAATATTTACGTATATGTTAATCAAAATTATTATTTATTCATTTATTTTAATTGTATTATTATTTGTTATAAATATTTCGTAATTTCGTTGTGCACTATTATCGCCTTATCGGAAAATATTCTGAAAATACATTCTTAGATTTTGTCAAAGTAATTACCGAGTGGGGAGTAGTGGTTACGTAATACGTTGAGCGTCTGGACTTCTGACGCAATAAGCTGTTGAGTTGTTCTAAGAATTAATTGATGTGAACGTATAAAAAAGAGTTTAATAAATTTTTTGATACTAAAAATATGTTTCAGCTAAACTTAAAAATGTTCGTCTTTTTTAGTTGCATTTTTCTGGTTGTAATGTTTTTTTTGTAGCATTATTGGCAATTTTTAATTCTTTCATTGTAAGTTTTTAGTGCATCATTTATCTAGCCCTATTTATAAGTATTAAAAAAAATATCTGAAAATGTTGAAAAGGTTAAATGAATGAATATAATATAATTTACGATATTAATTATACTAAAAATTAATATAATATGTTTTATTGTTATTTATACTAATATAATAATATGCTATAAATGTTAGCCGACATAAACGATTATAGAATTTATTATGTATCATATGCTTATATCATTAAGTAGCAAACTACATAATATAGCTTTAGTTCCAAAATCAACAATTAAAATTTCACAATTGTGTTGTATAAATCATAAAAATTATATATCATCTTGACACGATGGAATTATACCTAATGTGTACAATACATTCATTACGACAATACGACGCCGCAGAAACGAAGGTTAGACAATCATATATACTCACTTACGCCAAATATCACAATGAAACTAAATTAAAATAAAATTTTTATGTTATTCGAAATATAACAATGTAATCATATAAATTATATAAAATAATATAAAAAGCGATGCACCAATAAAACCGAAACATATAAATCAATTGTTATTAAATATCGTTAATATATATACATATTTATTACATTAATAAATAATTAGCATATTACCCTTACTACATGCATACGATAGATGAAATCGGTATTAACAAAATAATAATCCATCTAAGGTTTGTAGGTATATTTTGTTAATAATTTACTCCAATTAGCAAATTTGTCCAACAGAAAAAAACGTTTTTTTAAATGTTATAATATTATTAGTAAAGTAAAAAATTTTACATTGTTTCCAGTAAGTACTTAAAAATTATTAATTATTATACTAAAAATTATAAATATTAACTACATTATTATTGAATATACCATGAATATATCATGCACTAAATTTATGAGCACAATATTAGATATTATCACTGCAATGTAGTATGACCAAAACTAACAATTGAAATCCATATTTTGGTTGTATATTTTAGCAATAAGATATAATTATATTTATAAGGAATTTATTATAACGTAGAAAATTAATTGATTACTCTCTCTTCAATTCTACAGTTTACACTAAAATTAATATAAAAATCGGATAATGTATAATGAATTGGTTTATGATGTACTTGAATATTATAATATATGAAGGATCAACATAATTTTTTTTGAAGTTTTGAACATTATGACAATCGTCACCCTTCTATAATTTTTCAAATCATTCCAAGAAATGCTACATTTTTGTAAGTCTCATAGACCCCATTCTATTATTTTTCCAATTCAAGCACTGATTATATTTTATTTCTAAAGTGTAAAATACGATTTGCGAATTAGGTAATTCAACCAAGTAAATATTTATTTAACTAATGAGTATTGAATATAAAATTAAGTGTTTGTATTACGGTGGCGAAACTTGAAGGTTCAAAAATCACTAAAGAATATTATTATAACTATTGTTCGATTTAACAGAAAATTATCAATCATGTACTGGTCTATTGGTATCGGTTAATTATTCTAAATCGATTTTTTGTGTTTGGAGAGGAAATTATAAATTATAAATACCTAAAATTACGTTGAATTTGTATTTTAAAAACTATTAAATCATTTTTTTTTTATATCAAAAGCATGCAGCTATAAATTGTTAATTGGAAAAATTGGATAAAACAAAGGTTTTTTGAAAATACCAAAAAAAAAAAATTCTAAACGAGAACGAAGCCAAGGTTTATATTATATAAATTAATAAAAAAACCTATATTTGTTTAGTTATTTCAAGTTTGGGCAAGTTTTAATAATTAATTTTTCATAACTCATATACGTATACACTTATATGCAAAAATTTTATTATATTATATTTAATATAATAATAGTTATTTCATC